>LIAE01010477.1:38492-72531 GCA_002287525.1 Diploscapter pachys | reverse complement strand
CAGGTAATTCCGCATTTGGACTTCGGTGATTTGGTCGTATCTCCAGGACATCGCGATCGCGTTGCATTCGAGACCTTTCTGAAATGAAACATTTTTAGGCGAGTTAAAAATTCTTAATTAAGCAAATTCGAAAAAATTCTTTTAAAAATGTACAAGTTAAAGATTGCTTTGCTTGAAAAATAGGTAAGTTTGAAAATTTCTAAAAATAGGATAGCTTCTAATAACAATCATAAAAGTGTTATGTTAAGCAAATCGTTAAATTTCCTGACCTGCGCAGTTTTGGCCTTGTCTCCGACGAAATGCAGATGTCGTTCGCCGAAAACCAGTTCGCCCTTGCACTCGAAAGTGCCTCGAAGTACGGTGGCCTCCAGGTACAACCTAGTTGGCTCGTCAATTTGAACGTGCTCCAATGGAGAGGTGGAGTCGTTTAAAGGTACCTGAAATTGGAAATTCGGAAAATTCTAGTTTTCTCTTCAAAATTTGATCGAATTTCAACTTGCCAGCAATTTTTCCAGAGGCTGCTCCTCCCGATTTTTCGCGACTTTTTCGCCTTTTTCAGGCATGAAGAATTTGGCATCGAAGGAGTAATAGTAGGGCATCATTCGTTTCCGCTCCCGCATCGGACCTTCAGTCGGATCTAGCGCCCATCCTATCGGCCAGTGTCTTTCCTCGAAGCCGGACGCCTCAGGATGGCATAGCTCGTCCTGAAAATATGGGTAGTTTTCAGCAAAATCTAGGAAAATCTCAAAATTTGTCTCTGAAAATTCGAATTTTCGTCAATTCTTACCGCGAGATTTTTCAGGATTTTCTCTGCTTCCATGAATTGTTGCAACTCGGATTTCGTGGCTTTGATGAACGCTTTTCTCGGAAAATTCTGCTCTTCCACAACTTCGCAGGTGACACTCATGGCCATCTGAAAATTTGGAATTTTTAGGCAATTTTCAAATTTTAGATAAGACCGATTAAAAAAAAAAGGTTAAATTTTAGAGAAATCAGAACTTTTTAAAATAAGTCAAAAAATTCTCACCTGACTAACTTTCGCCGTCGCTTTACCCTCTTCATCTATGATGACTTCCATTTTCGAGCGCATCTGGGCGGTGACCTGAAAATTCAAAACAATTTGAATTTTGACAAAGAATGATTTTTTTCAATTTTCCAAGAAAAAAATAAAAATTAGAATTCTGCCAAAATTCTGTCTTCAGAAAGATCCGTACCTCCTTCCTGTATTCCGAATACGAGTGTACCGCGAGGATTTCATCTGTTGTGAGATTCTGGAGCGCGTTCGGGGACAGGGAATCCACCGCTCTACCAACTCGACTGTTCGACAGGAACCTAATCATCCGATCGATCTCCTCTGGAATTTGAATCTGTGAACATACCGTAATCTTGTCAACTTGCTACTTGAAAAAGTAGCATATAGAGCTAAGAGAGTATTGAAAAACACTCTAACTTTCATATACTATGTCTTGAAATTAGGATATTTCCAATTTACCCTCAGCTTCCCCAGATCCAGTTAACGGGGATAGAAAAGCCAATTCATAAAGTCCCAGGCACAAGGCGTATTCATAGTCCAAATTGACATTTAGCAAAGTGGCGAGATTCTGCTTGTACTGTAGCTCGTGGGCTAGGGCTCTGAACAAACGTTCTTGGGGTAAGTTGGAAAGATTGCTCATAGAAAAACAATTCCACCTACCTAACAATTTGCCTCCTTTTCTCCTCGACCCAAGGTGAGTCCCAGTTTAGAACGGGCTTGCAGTGACCGGCTGCTCTGAAAAATTATAACAATTGAGAAAAAAGTTTAGAAACAAAACTAAGATAATACCTGCTAGTCTCGTAGATTTTCTTCGGTGCGGGAAAAAGTACAAAAGCAACCAACTGAGCCAAGAACACCCTCACTTTGTCTCTGCACATTTGGATGAGTAGTTGCCAAACAGTCTGGTGGACGGCGCGGGATTGATTCTGAGACAAAATGGGTAAATTGGACCAAAATTTGTCGAATTTTATGCGATTTTCTATGAGGATTTCTCGATTTTTTTCTACAAATTTTCTCCAGCTTACCTTCGCCCTCCCCACAACCGGGCCTCCGACTTCTTTTTTCCAAGAACTCAGCATGAAGTAGAGGAAAAAGTGAAAGAGGTTTTCTTCTTCTTCGGTTACTTGACCTAGAAAAATATATTTTAAACTTTTGTTTAATTTTAGATTTAAATAAAGCATTTGTTTACCTGCGGTCGGTGTTAGAATCGTGAAAATCCTCGCGTTCATTTCCAGGGCCAACAGCATTCTTTGATTCAAAATTTCGACGGCTTCAAGCGAAGAAGAGCCGACCTGCCTCTTAGGGTAAGGACATTGTAGGGCTCTTCTTGAAACTGGAAATAATATAATTCGAGTTGTAAAGTTTAAAGATGAAAATTTTAGACTATCTAAGTAAAAGTCTAAATCTCTTGAATTGTTTATATTTAAATGAGCATATTGATTTTTAGAATCTTTAGTTTTATTTTTGAAAGAAATAAGCGGAAATTTCTCACTTGGACCCATTTTCTTGATGATCTCCTTCAAATTGGAATACGAGTTCATGACGAAAGACGACGAAGGCGCTATGCCATCAAGTAATCCCGCCCTTTCTAAAAAAACCTATGTTTATGTTGTCCTCCATTTTTCCATTTCAAATACTTGGAAAATTTTTCTGACCTGGCGTAATCGGGTTGTCTTCGATGTATTCATAATCATTATCTGAGCTCAGGGAAGTCGAGGAAGCGTTGTTCTGATTGTACAGCGAATCGACAGAGCTAAAAATTTAATTCTAAATAATCTATTCCGACGACATTATTTCAGAGTGCGGTGGTAAAATCAGTACCTGCTCGCACTAGCACTCCTCCCTTCTTCGGAAAACACCGTGCGGACGCTCTCCAGCCAGCAATGCAAAAGCTGACAGAGTTGAGATCGAATTATTTTGTGCGCCGACAGACGTTGATTCAATGGATATTGGTCGTCTCTGAAGAGATTCAAAATTTTGAAAAGAGATCAATTTTTGTTATGGTCGCCCTTTGATGCCAGTCAACGCTTGTGCTCGAGTAATTGATTTATTACGAGAGACAAGCGTAAAAGGTACAATCCGGGAAATAGGAGGAAGTTGAAGAACAGCTGATCGTCAGGAGAGCAGGGGGTAGACTGACTTGGTTAAGGAAAGGAGAACTATTTAAGGGAATCGCCGAGTAGGTGTGTAGATAGGAAACTGTCAAGTGTCCAGTAGTTAAGGAATGGACAGTGGCTGTAGATGAGGAGAGAATGAGGAGTACAGCCACTGGAATTAGAAATAGTGGTAAGGAAATAGCATGTGGGAGAAAGGTTAGAGATAACTGGAAAGAAAGAATAGAATAGAGTGAGCCTCTAACAATTTTTAACCTTGAAGCCTGCATATCAGCTAACATCAGCAGATAGACGAATCTTTGGCAGCTTTCGTAGAGCCTGGGCTCGCTGAATTTAACCATACTTTTGGACAATGTCGTACTCGAAAGTTCTCACTGATATGGAATCGCCATGATGACGATCCTTTGCGCGAAAGAGCTCCAACACTCGAGTTGGGGAGAGGCAAATGGCTTTTCGGCTACGATGTCGGATTCGCTGAAAATTTAATATGATGCTTTTATTTTATGACCCCTTTAAAAATGTTCAAAGACGTCACAATTTTACCTCGACTGTTCCAAGTAAGCGATTCTTCTCAGAGTGTTGACCATGGTATCGACCAATTTGCAATCGAGCATGGCTTGTTGTAGTTGCCAGTGATTTTCGAAGGTCTGAAAGTGGTTTTTAAACCACAAAATTGATTTCATCATGTTCTGAACCTACCTTCAGGAGGGCGTTATTAACGTTCCAAAACAGTGCAACATCTGGGACGCTTTCTTCGTATAAAATAAAAATCGAGTTGAATGATTCGCAAGAAAGTTTGTCGACTTCCATCTCAGAAAGGTGCGCGCCGTCGAGTCTGAAAAGTTTTTAGGTCAGTAATTAAGAAATTTCCAGAGGAGGGAAGTTTAAAAATTATTTTGGGTAAGTAAGGAAGGAAATTCCTAGACAAGATAAAAAAGAAACTTCTTATATGAGCCAGGAAAAGGTAAGTCCAAAAAATTGTAATATAATAAAAGTTCTCACCCATCTCCCAACCGAACTGTTTCATTGCACATCAAGCTAAACAGGGAATCGGCCATGCGGGAGGATACCGGTTGATTCCGAATCTGACTGGCAAGAATGTGGAATCCGGAGAGGCGAAGAAATGAAACTCTTGGAAACGGGGGCGATCGGAGCTGAGAAAAAGCACATCAAATTCATGCATTTTAAAGTCTCGTATAAAAACGACAAGTTTTTGGACGAATTCGCATAAAAAGATTTCAATAGAATATTTTTGTTAAGTTTCGAGACCTTCATTTTTTATTCAATTATAGCTTTAAAAATGACAACTTACCATAAATTTCTCTAGCATATCTAGGGCTGCTTCTCTGATTCTGATATCGGTCTGAAAAAACCAATAAACATCTTGGGTTGCTGTGGATTAGTCTACCTGATGAGAGAGAAGAACGACGATGGCTTGCCAGGAAATGACGTCGTGACGGATCGCAGCTAGCAGAGAGTCTGTCCCATTTTGAAGTACATCTGACATGACCTGAAAATTCCAAAATTTGTATAAAATATCCCAAAAATTGGAATTTCAATACCTGCATCAAGCCCGCTCTCAGGGCTACGATCCATTTGAGTTGCTGTTGTGTGTCCTTCTTCCTCTTTTCTGGACTCGGGTTTTCCGAGAAATGCCTCAAATCATCTAGTCCGGAATCTTGGGAGTCCGATTTTTCATTTGTATCGGGTTTTTCGGGAATGCTTCCGGAAATTAGTCGACTTGTGGAGGGTATGTCGCTCAGCTGAAAAAATTGACCTTTCTAGAATTTTTAACGCTTCTCGAGAAGTCAAATTTTCTAAAATTTTTCAAACTATTCTAGAGGTTGTTAAAATTTCTTTACAGAACCTTCCAAAACCCTACCAAGTCCGGAATGGGAGTTGCCACGTTGCTGCTGACATCAGAGATCTCTCCCAGTCCTGATCCCGATGGGCTCGAATCTCGATTTTCCAGAACATTGTCTTCCAGACCCTCGGCCCTTCTTTTTGCTATTTCTTCGTACTCCCGTCTGATATCGAACAGGGTTTGTCCGTGACGCCACTTCTCCAAAAATGCGTCTGAAGAAGGCTTGATTGGGAACACTTTTTGGGGATCAATTTCCTGGGAATCATTTTTTTAAAGACTAACCTTTCCCAACAGTTCTCAGAATCTTGTTGAGTTTCTTCGAAAGCTGCGACTCGCCTTGTAAGTCGCCTTCAGGCTCGTCTTTTATGAAGGCTGAAAATGGTCACATTCGAAAAGTCTTCATCTTTTCAAGCATACCCGGATTAATCCACTCGCAATGGCCGACAACCATGTGGTCGATATACGTGTTGTTCGCAGGATGGGACAGGAAGATGAAATGCCACAAGTCTGCGATGGCCTGGGGGGATTCGGGACTGCCCTGAAAAGAGATCAAACATTTTCGAAAAAGATCAGTCTCCTTGCCAATAGAGCCTGCACGATCGTGATGGCGTCGTTTACGAAAACCTGTTCCATGAAAAAATCGGGGAATTTCGCGGGCTCTTGGATCATTTCGAGCTGGAATTTTTCAAATAAAAAAAACAGGCGATACCAAATTTTCTATAAAAAACATTAAAAATTCCTACCAGACAATGCAGAAACTTCGAGAGTAAATTGACATTCTGCAGTTGTTGTCGATTGAAATTCCAATGCTTTGTTGCGAGTTGTTGGTTTATCAGCGTTGCTGTGACTCCTACCAGAAATCGGAAGTGGTGGAATCTCAACCTCGCTTGATCCGCAAGCTCCGACCTGAATTCACATATTTCCAGAATAAATTCAGCGAGTTCCGACCTGGTTTGAATTTGTTCCGAACCGACCCAAATCATCTGACGACTCAGAAGATAGGTCAACAAAGCTGGCTCTCGAATTACCGAGACGTAAGGGTCGGGCATGGATCTTCTGGAATTTGAAAAATCTCGAAAATGGTCATTATTAAAAATTAAAAAATGGTTATTTATTTCAAAAAAAAAAAAAAAAAAAAAAAAAAAATTTAAAAATCTGTAATTTTCCCACCTGATAGCCCTATCCAATTTTCTGGCCCTCTTGTGATTTTCGGCCTCTTCGTCGCTGGATGACCATAATTTTTCGCCCTCAGATTCAGAAGGCAAGTTGGCGCTTCTACGGACGAAATTTTTGGAGCAGGAATTTGAAGAGCTGAATTGTTTATTTTTTAAAATAGAAAAAGCTAACAAACCTCGAATTAACGCAGTGATTTATCAACAATTCGATTGTTTTCTCGGTGATACTTGCTTGAGGGCTGGCCAGGGTTCTTGAGATGATGTCGTTTATCTGAATTTTTTTAAATCGATAAAAATTCCAGATAAGTCAGAAATTTTGATAAAAATTGAAAGAACGTATTAGAAAAAAACTTGGCTTTTCCACAAATAAATAGCAATTCAAAGTATGACGGAAAAGCTCTACAGAGGAGAACTTTTGCTTAGCAAAATTAAATATTTTTTCAGGTATTTCCAGAAGAATAACAAGATCAATAGGGAATTTTTTGTTATAAGTCCCAAAATTTTACTTTCAGCCTGTGTGCCTTGGTGGTGTGGACGCATCCCCGTCTGAGGGCGTTGAGGAGAATTTCGAGGGTCGAGTTTTGCACGGATGCAGGCTCTGCATCATTGACAGACTTGGCGTAGAGGTAGGTGATGAGGGAGAGGTCCCCGAGGGGTGTTAATGAATCGTCAATCGACAAATTCCTCTGGTGCACTAGTCTCGCGCACCAGTCGATCGGGAATTCCTGAAATTTTTAGAATTTTTTTTTTTCAAAAAATTAGATCTTTTTGGCTTTTAATTCTTTTTAAATGAAACGAAAAATCTTGGAAATGAGTATTTTCTTTAATTTATGAATATTAGAAATTTTTTGAAAATCGAAAAAAAAACGCTTTTCTAACTAACCTTCAAATGCCCATAAAGCAGAGCGGAATGACCCGCGATCACTACGGGTTCTATGTCGTTGCCCAAAATCGAAATCCCGTAAGAATCGGCCGAGGAGGGGTGGACCTAAGAATTTTTAGATGTAAAAATTTATACTAATTTTCAGATTTCACCACGAATAGCATTGCTCTTTGAAGTCTCTGCACGAACTTGGGGGTTTCTGATCGCAAATACCAGAGTGGTTGAACCTGGGATAGGGCTGTATCCCCTGAAGTCACTGAAAAACAATCTTTAAGAAATAAACCTTTTCGAAAAAACTCAATCACAAAGTTAAGGCATGAATTGTATGCGATAATCTCACTACACACTAATTGCATATCTATCCTTAGATATCTCACCCCGACCTCTATAAATACCCTCAAACTGTTATTAATAAACGTTTTCGTGCTCATCAACTGTATTCACCTTCCTTACACACAGCACATACTCCTCTACAGCCTCCCGGGGTCAGAGAGAACTCAACTCACAAGAACATTTTACTTTCCTAATTTTTTAAGGCTAACCTGATGCGATATTGGGATGAAGGTAGTCTAATTGAGCCTCGGCTAGAGATTGAAGTTGGACCCCCAAGGCTGCCAGGGTGAAGATGCAATTTTGGGTGAGTAAGCCTGAAAAAACTTTTTTAAATTAATTTTTAGAAAATTTATACTTATATTTTTACAGAAAGTTTTATTCAAATTCTCCGTATTTTTAGCATTTAGGGAAATTTTAGATTCCTAATTTTTATAAGAAATTCCCAATTGAATCTTTTAGAAAGGAATATTTTTTATTTTCAATCAGCCCACCCTTGAACCCGAAAAACGTCGAAATTTGGTACTGGAAATGGGCCTTTTTCTTGACGCATCCGAAAGAGATCGAGAATTTGAAGGCGATTCGCTCGATGTGGATGATCAGCGGGATTTCCAGACTCGTTGAAAATTCGCCGATTTGGGTCTGAAAACTTGTATTTAAAAAAATTTAGAAATTTGCTTTTTTCGCGAAAAAAAGATTTTATCTAAAAATTACAAATTCTCTCCCAACTAACCTGAACGATCACCGTGTCCCCCGTCGTCTTCATTCCATAGCAAATGTGGACCCAGGAATTTTCAGGAACAAAGCCCTTAGCTCGATACCTGAAACATTCGGTTTGCTAAAAAAATATCGAGTTTTTTACTTGGTAAGTCGATTTTCGGCCATTTGGATTTCGAGAAAGATGATGCCCCTTGAAGAAACCATCATTGAGCACGCCAATTCGTGTGAACCGAGCGAGAAAACGTGCAGGTAGGTCGTCGATTTTTGGATCTGAAAAATTCTACCTTTCTACTTTTACAAAAATAGATAGATTCTTCATAGTATGCAATTTCATCTTTATTGAATTCTTTAGAACCTAGAATTAAAAGAATATTTATTGTATTTTTTTCAAACTTACCTTCGTAACTGGATTTCTCTTCAGCCAGAACGACAAATGCAGACCGTCTGACGACTCGATGCACCCGTTTTCGGACATGCAAAAGTGGGCTGCTGAGTCTGGAAAGATTTTAGGTAAATTTATCCTTCTTTTTTATTTTAGCCAAGTTGAATGTTTCACAATTTCTTACCTTTATGCAAATTTCCAGTGATTTCCTGGGCGATTTGAATGTCTGCTTGAACCGACTGGTCTTCTTGTTTGTCCTCTAGCTTCTTCCTGGTTTTGGGAGACTCCGACGCGTCTTTCCGCAAATGGAATGCTGCCAATTTCGAGGTAGTTGCTCGCAAAATCGAGACCATTTCCGATTTCTTCGACGGTTTTTCGAGTTCGTACTCGGAGGTCGAAGATGCAGTCGCGTTTGCACCGAGGGACGTGGATTTTATCTGAATTTGTGTAAATCAGTTTTTATTCATCTAGAATTTTTTAGCCTACCGAATTTTCATCGTCACCCTCAGTGGTTTCCTGGATGTCTTCGGCTTTTTTCAGCTCTATAGGTCGACTGACAGCGGTTTGGGGAAAAATCAGGGAAGTGAAGGGCTGAAAATATAAATTTAGAAATGACCATTTTTTAAGTTAAAGAAAAACTGAAAATTACCTGAAGCTCTCTATCATAGAGCAAATGCTTCAGAATCGTCAGAATCACGAGTTTCGTTTCTTCTTTGGAGGCGTTTTTGTAGTAGTCGATGATTCTCTGAAGGTCCTGGGATTTTGGATCCCTCCGCATCAAAATCGCGCAGAAACGAAGGACGTCCTAAAATGAATATTTTTAGCAATTTTTCTAAAAAGAAAATAAATACCTGGCAAGTTTTGGGCATCGCTCCCTTATTCAGTAGAGCATCGCAAAGTCCAAACAGCGCGTTCAGCCAATTTTGCCCGTCCTTGGAGTGCCTGAAGTAAAAAGTTCAGAAAACTTAGTATCAAATAATTTTATTGTGTTGCTGCATCATTTTCGAGTAACAAATTTTAGCTCGACATTTCAAAACTTCATACCGGTCAATCATGGCCAATTTGTCGGTCAATTTCTTGGCGGTGAACTCATCGCGATTTGCCAATTTGTCCTTCGAATCCAGGATTTGGGTCACCAATTCGATCGTCGGGATGATGATGTCCGAATGCAAGACGGTCCGGCTGGCCGACGTCAGGGCGGTTCCTGAATTTTTGTTTCGGTGACGATTTAAAAAATTTTATTTCAAAAATTTCACCTCCATCCCCCATCAGAGCGTCATCCTCTGACTCGGCGTCTTCACCCTTTATCGGTCTAGGAGCCTGCGGCAGTTTCGAAATGCATCGATCCAAAAGGCTTCCAATGATAGGAGAGAGGAGATTCTGAAAGATAGAAACATGGTTATTTAAAAAACAGGAAAAAACCTCATTTTCAAGCTGCTCCTTCTTTAGCGATTTTTTCAGGGCCACGAAAAATCTGTCGACGACATTTTGGGAATCAGAGTGGAGCATCAAATGAATCGACAGAGCCTTGCACATCGCTTCGGAAACTCGGTGGATGTCTCTGAATAAGTTCTCCTTTCAATTTTCAAGATTTTTGCCAAAAATTTTCTTAAAACTCACCGAAAATTTCCAGATGGATGACCAATCCACTCGAAACAGATGTCGACGACCTGTGACGTCAAATTCAGCAGTCTCTGCGACATCGGGGCGAAGGCTTCTGGAAGATATAGAAATTCTTAGTTCTCTCATTTTTCATGCTAATTTTTATGTCATTCAGAGTATGACTATTTATTTTATTTTCAATTTCCAGGATAATAGACTTTGGAAAAGAAAAAAACTACTTCTTAGGTATTTCAATATTCTGAGTTTATCTTTTCAAGTTTTTTGCTTCTATATTTCCCGGAAATACTATTTATTTAAGAAAATGATTAAGAAATACCCGAATTGTCCTCCATGGTATCTCGCACGATGTTGAGAGAAGAGAGGAGCAGTTTAAAGTATTTGGCAGCCGAGTCCGAAACGAACACCCAAATGTCAACCAGAGCATTTCTTGTGCAGGCCTCCATTCTTTCCACCACCCACGTGCAGAGGTCGGAATTCTAAAAGAAAATATATTTAAATCAGTTATGAGTTTTTTTCTTTTAATTTATTCTCTAAGAAATTATCTCGTTTTCGAATTTAATCGAATTTGGGAAAAACCAATAGAATAAAGTTATTTCTCTAAACTATAATTTTGATTTCAATTTTTACCTGAGCAACGGTATGATTGAACCGGATCGCTCTGGAGCAAACCGCAACGAACACGTCCTGAAGCTCACCGGTGGAAAAGTAAAAGTCACTGAAAATTTTTAAAATCAGAAATAAAAAATTAAATTATACCGATAAGGGACCAAGATTCTGTTAATGACCTGCTCTGAGGTATGAGCACTCCATAAATGGCATGCGACCAATTCGAGCTGCTTCAAAATGCCCCTCTTCTCTTCACACATCGATCCACAGGGCGCCATAAAATCGTCGCTGAAAATCAACACAAATCACAATTAAACGAATTTTACAAATAATTTTTTTTTAATTTTATTCTATTTCAACCTTTCCGACTCCTTGAATTTCTGGCAGCAGCTGGAAATCGATGGAATCACCACATCAACCAGGAGACACTCTGCATCGGGTAAATCGCAATCTGAAAAAACAAATTTAAAAACATAAAACTTTTGTTTTAAAAGTCCTACATTTCAGCACCAAACTGCAGATCTGACAGAGTAGATCCACATTTGCCGACTTCGACAGTTCCAGGGATAGCTTTAGAGCCGCTTGACTGGGGCCCGCATTTGGGAGGATTCCTGAAGATGTGAAGGATGAACCGCGGCTAGACGAGTAGCACCAGTCCATATGTGGTAGGTGATATCGAAGAACCTGTAAAAACATTACATTTTCCCTATCTATCTATCTTTTGAAGGGAAAAACATCTAGACAAGATTTATGAAAGACACTAGAATAATTTCCATTTTAGAAAGCAAAATCGAAAAATCTTACATTAGCACAAAGCGAAGAGTGGCTGAAAATGGTGGGCGTTAGCACCGAAACGAATTCCGTCCCTGTGGCCATCCTTTGAAACCCCGCTGGTAGGCTGAGACACCAGGAAAGAAGAAAGTCCAGATTGGATCTGAATTTTTATTTTTAGTTTTCATTTTTTTAAATAAAAATAACCCGTTGCTGATCAGACTAGCAAATAGCTCGAAGATGAACCGATTTTCCTTCGAATTTTGTGGGTCATTCAGATGAAGCCGTTTTTGAAGAATCTGAATTTCGGCAAAAAATCTTCAACCTACAAAGCTTTGATCTTTACCTCGGTTATTTGAATCATGAGTCCTTGGAAGGTCGGCGTCGTTAGCAGTTGAGTTACTTGTTCGCCCAATTCTTGAAATTCCGGCATGTTGGAGTGCTGTTCTTGACTCAATAATTCCGCCTGAATACGGTAGGCCTCTCTTGCCCTCATGATCAACGAGGTGATGTCGTCGAGGATTCTGAATTTTGACGTCATTAAAAATAGCCACTTTTAGAGAAAGTAATATTCAAAAGCACAGTAATCCTCAGTTAATGGTGTCGCTGTCAAGTTAGGAATTGCCGTAACCCTTACTTGATCGTGACATCGTTCGTCCTTCTGATGGCCAAGTCGATATTCGCGATTTGGACCTCATCTATGGCCATTCCAGACGAGTAGGTGTAGCACAGACGACACGAGGTGGAAATTGTCTGAAATAATATTTTTAGTTTCAGTATAAAATGCATCATTTATCTCCATTCTTCTTTTATTCTTAAAATTTGGATTTTTAAGCCCACCACTTTCAAATGCTCAAGCAGGAAACTAATGCCAGTCAGGAGGAAGTCGAAGTTTGGAACGGCGAAACCAGAAGCGGCTATGTGACCGAGGCGACAGATCTGACGTGAGACCTGAAATTTTCAAAATTAAAAAATATTTAGAAGATAAATGAAGAAAGTGAAAAGATTACTTGCAAGAATTCATTTTCATCTTTTCTTTTAAAAAATGAGTAAAAGAAAAAACAGACAACTTGCAAAAGCTTTTTAATCAATATTTCCTTCTGTAAAATAGCAAGTTTTCCTACCTGTCTAACGATTTTCATCCAATTGAGCCATTTTCGGAAAATTAGGAGCGACATTTGCGCGTCTTCACACATCGATTGGCCAAAGGAAGCGGCGAAATGGTCGCAGAGAAAGTTGATCTGAAAAATCTACTTTCATTCAAATGCACCTCAATTTGTTTAAATGCAAGTATGAGCTCTTCAAAAATATTGTATTTTTAATAAATTCAGAAACTTAAATACCCCATGAACAGGCGTCGTGACGGCGGTGAACCTCGCATAGACCAGCAATGCATTTTGTATCGTATCCATTTTCCTGATTCTGGTCGGGAAGTTTCCGAAAATCGAGCGATACATCAGGAATAGTGCCCTATCGCTGATTTCAGAAGTGTCATCGAAGTTCAGATCTGAAAATCGAGGATTTCATATATCCGGATATATAAAATTCGATTTCACCTTCTGCCGGAACCTCCCCTGCGCACTCTGCAAAGCCATCGGAGTCGGATATCAGCACTCTTTCGTGGACGTAGACCTGAAATAACAAGGGATTTCAAATATTCTTTTAGAGTTGGATTTCATTTATTTGTCCCCGTTTATCTGAATTTCAAAAAGTACCCTTTTCGGTTTGTTCCTCAAAAACGAAGCATGGGGTCGATCGCTTTCCGATTCATACGCTATTTCTTGCCGTGCAGCTTCTTGACGTCTTCTGGTTAGTTTTTGGCGTCGACTTCTGGTCTTCCGAATCCGCAACGATGAAGTCGAATCAGGCAGACGGTGGGAGGCACTGAAATTACAGAAATCATTGAAAAAGCAATAATTTTATTTCAAAAAATGGAAATATTTTCTTGGGAAATCTAGTGTTTTTAATTACAGTAACTCCGACTAACATGCTCGCTGAGCGTCTCCTGATAGGGCAGAATGCGTCGTGCTGCGAGATTCTGATTCTTCTTTCGTCGTCGTCCTCATCCGAATCTTCGTCCGACCGATCCGTCGCCCATTTGGCGTCATCGTCGCCGCGTCTAAATCCTATCGTAATCCTTTCTTCTTTAAGAACTGGGATTACCGTTTTTCACTGCCACTGGTGGTTTCTCCTTCGGCCAAAATCGAAGAAAGTGGGGAATTCGAAAGGAGATCTTCTATTATCGGCAACAGAGACTCAATAGCGTCATAGGATTCTGAAAATGGCCAAGTTATCAAAACTCAACATTTTGGTACCAAAATGGTACCTTTTGATATTGGTATCGACCCGAGTAACGCCAAAATTGACTCTATTCTCAACTGTGACGACGGAGCATGTTTCAGGCAGTCTAGCCGGAGGGACCTGAAACCAAAAATGGTTATCTTTTACCAAAAATAGTCTTTATTTTTACCTCACGAGCAAAGTGTGCCACTCCGTAAATTTGAGTCGGGATACTGTAGTTTCCTGGTCCGGCTTTTTCATCGAACTTCTGCAGCCAGCTGCCGTTGTCATCATTCTGATTGAACTCTGAAACTCCGCACATTTTTTTTCAAAGTCGGGGATTTTTATTCGGACTTACAAACTAAATCATACTATCCTATGCTAGAAGTAGCACTCGTAAATGTCGCGAAATTTCAATATGGCACCCAAAAATCTGGAAACATTTTAAAATAAATCGAAAAAAATGGGAAAAATGCGTACTACATCTACAACGAGCGCAACTTGATGAATGAAAGAGTGAAAAAATCGCGATTTTACTTTGAAGATAAAACAAAGGTCTTTAGCTATCGGGGCTCTAAAGCGAGAGATTTATTACCAGAGATAGAGAAAGATATGAAGTGAGATAAAGTAAGGTGGGATATAATAAATCCCTTATCTGAAGAGGGAGACAGATATATCGCAAAGACGGCAGACATGACATTTTACTGTAAAAATACGCCAGAAGGCTCTAAATCATTAGGAGAGAAACCACGATATTCGTCCTAAAAATAACCACTATGTCAAAATTGAGGTTCAATAGGAACTATTATCTCTGATAACATCTTTTCGGCTGTATTCCTTATCATACTCATTTGAAAATAGAGCAAAGAATTACGAGAGCACAGAGAAAAAGGTTGGCTATGGACAATGCAAAACATAGAGTGCATAGACGCAGAGTAGCATCAGGAAACTCACTGAGGGCCGAAAGAAAGATGTAAACAATCTAATTTCAAGAATTGGTAGATTGATTGGAGTTTAAAACTCAGATACAAAACAATACATATCAGATCTACGCAATATAAATTAATTTTGACTCGATCTGTCCGAAAAGGAGATCTAATTAATAATTAATTAGGCAATTTAATTAATCAGACGGAAAAGTCGTTTGAAATTTAGATCGAAGATCACAGGCTAAAATAAAAAATATTTTAAATTTAAAAATGTTTAAATATGAAAAATAACAATTATTTTTGAACACATGTGATACCAAACCATCTGTGTAATGTAAAATGCGATCTTTAAGCGTCATTTTGATCAATTTGGGTGACTATAAACTACAACGAATGCATCACTATTAGCATATAGCCTACTTAAATAGAAATATTCAATTTCATCAAAATCTAAATGTGAATATGGATTCGGTAAGTCATTTCATCTAAAGCTTAACTTAAACTTAATTTAGGAAGCCTCGAATTCGGAAAACTTCGAAAGTAGCAGGGACATTCAACGGAATAGGGATAATAATGTGGATAAGTCTTGCATGGTAGGTATATTTTATTTTATTTATTTATTCAAATCAAATATCTAAATTTTAAATCGATATTTCAGGTCTGTAATGCTCCAACCTCAGGCTTTCATTTTGGCTCCTTTGCCTGTGCGGCATGTTCGGCATTTTTCAGAAGAACGATCGTCGAAAAGCGAAAATATGTCTGCAGGAAGGACAATAATTGTCCGATTGATCAGCGTATTTAATTCCAATTTAGATCTAAATCAGCCCAAATTTTTCACTTTATTAAATTTAATCTATACCAGGTTTAGTTTGTTTAGATATTTAAATACCTACTTTAGAGCATCGATGCTACTGTAGAGCATGCCGACTAAAGAAGTGCTTAGATAAAGGACTAGACCCAAATGGTATCTTTATGCCATCTTTTATGGCATCATTTTGGTAACGAATACCACTACTTTAGCGGTTCAACCTCATAGGGACGCTATAGGAGCTAAACAATTGACGATGAACCAGAAGTCAGAACCAAATCGGAACAATTCTGAAGAGAAGAAGAACGAAAAAGAAAGGGATACTGTAATTACAGTTACTCAAAATGGTAAGTTAGGCATTCATTCTTGAAGGAAGGATTAAATGATAAAATTTTAGACGAAAGACTGGTCCCAGTTATCGTAGTCAAGCCTAGAACTGATAAACAAATAATTGAAGATCAATTGAATAGGTAAAAGTTATTATTTTCTAAAAAATAAAATAAAAGTTATTATTACAGCATTTTGGCTAGGCAAGAAAAGAGCGAAGAACTAAAGAAATCTGAATCGTATGTACTTTTTATTCAAAAATAATTTTAAAAAACCACTTTCAGAAATAAAGCTGCTATAGAACAATTGATAGCGTTCTCTAAGACCGCCGTTATCGAATGCAATAATAAACAGGTGCGTTGGAAAAAAAAACAATGCATCGATTATTATAATTTAGTCTACTTTGGATAGGAATATTTCGCCCATTGAATCGCCAAATTCTGTTTTATCAAGCGATAATGCTCAAAACATCCCAGAAGCATCTAATTCTATTGAAGCTTCTACTTCATCAGGTATGCAAACACAGTCTCAGGTCTTTTTTCTATGCATAAGGAATGGTACAGGTGCTGAAATCGTACCTACGCATATGACGCTTGTATCTGACCTTACCCATATCATACTTGTACTATATCATGCCTAGAATGTATCATAAATGGACCTTACCTGTTACTTCTTCACCTGTACCTATAACTTATCAGTAACAATTTCAGAATCTAGCCCTATGGTAATCAATGATAAGAAGACCTATGATAGAACGCAAAATGTGATTGAGATGATGGTGGATGCGTATCAAGCTATGTGTGAAAGGAGAAGGCTAGTCTATTGTCCAAGATCATTGAAGGACTTACTCAGCGGAACTCAACCGGTATAGAATTAGTATATTTGATGGGTTACAGAAGTCATTTATTGTTGTTGATTGGAGAGAACGTTGATATTCGTGCAACAGCAATTAGAAATCAAATTTGGAGCGAAATAGTGAGTCGAGTGAAAGAAACGAGGCGAATAACGTAATTTTGAATATCGACGTTCCCTCCAATCAATAATATTAAAAATCGATCAATAACATGCATGAAAACTTACAAGAATTCTTTATTTAAAAAAAAACCAGCATAGACTCGAAAAAATCATTCGAATAACCCTTTATTAAAGATCAACAGTATACCTTAAAGCTAAAAGAATAATCTTATATATTTTAAAACAACAAGAAACACTAAAAAGTAAACCAAACAATATACAATAAATCCATTAAAATTTAGGTACCTAGAAGTTGTAAATGGGGTGAGAGATTTTCTCCCGAACAAATGCGTATCGAAGTTGCTTTTATGGTTGAATTCATTAATTCAATCCACCCCTTTGCTAAGTTCTCACTTAATGACCGGGTAAAATTTTCATTCGTTAAAAACACATCCTTAATTTTTCGTTAAATTTAGATGGAGTTATTTCGAAATATTGCCTTAGCATGTGTAATGTTGGAGAAACACTATTTGACTATGAAGCTAGGCGGAATTTCTCAAAGCCGACTATACCATCAAGGTTTATTCTAATTTTAAAAAATTGGTTTTCATATATATTCCTGATTTTAGATCATAGTTATTCCGACTTAAATGATGAAGATGCTTTGGTTCCGAAGCACGATGTATCATGCGATATGGATACACTGAGAAAGTGAGGGATGATTATTGATTAGTTAATTCAATCCAACGTCATTAACGATAATTATAGGCTATTCCTCGAGCCTGCTCGATCCTCGCTTAAGCTTATTGCGAGTTCTATGGAACAAAACCAAATGACCGATGTGGAGCTTTGCGCTTTGATTGCTGTAATGCTATTTGATCCAAGTACGGTATTTCAAGAAATCACTTACTCATTCATGACCTCATTTAAGTAATTTGTAAAGATCTTAAAACTATAAAGTAATAAAGCATAGTTAAGAGAAAGGGAAAAAGATCATGAAAAATAGCATATGATAAGAGACACTTATCCAACACCCAGCAGTGTGGCCTTATTTATTTAGTCATGACATATTTGAAATATCGATTTTAGCAATCCGAAGTTTGGATGCCTCTTCGAAAAAGCTAGTTATGGCTGCTAGGGATAAAGTCTATGCGGACTGGTTTTCCTACTACGCGAACCGAGACATACCTGTGGACGTGGCTAGTGAAAAAGTGGGCAATACCATGCTTCTCCTACCCGCTATTCAGGTAATAATACTGTAACCCCAGGAAGAAATAGCAATTTTTTAGTCTACCGTAGAAAGATCCCATGAGAACTTCACGATCATAAGAGTTTTCGACCTGCTAAACTACGATAAAATTTTGGACGATGTGGTTTGAGGATGATCGATTAAATTTGAATTTAAATGTAGATTTTCGCCTAGACTTTTACCTCACCTTTGAGCATTCATATCATTTTTCTATGTAATAAAGATAACAAGGCTACTAATAAAGAATTTCTTTTATCCGCTGCATGATGTGGCTAACATTATGCTTTCGATGGGGGAACTTCGCTAACCAAAGACTGGAGTGATGTGAAACGAGAGAAGCACGCGATGAAGGTGTCGAAAGAGCTCAGAAAAATGGGCCATTGCGAAGTTAGCGATGGGACAGGTTTCCTTTTTTCTTTTTCTTTAACGAGAGATAAACCGTAATCGTCGCTATATCGGTGGGCCAATTACTATGCCTTTTACTTCCAAAGTGCGTGCATCGTGAAGAAACTATTCCGGACGGCGTGGCATCCCCCTCTCGCTTTCCTCCTCCCTTTTCCCCTTCTGAAAAAGAAAACAAAATCTCTCGTCTGTATTGAAGCATGGCTGCAAAAGCATATAGTTTATATTGCGTGAAAATGGAAGGGTATCGAAAATGGAGACTAAAAGGGTGCTTGCTATGACAAATGTTAGTGAGTTTTGTCTCTCTCGCTGAGAAACGCAGAAAAGGAGCCATGTATAACATAGCGTTATTCATTTTCGATCGATTTTTCTTCAATTTTTTCGAATTACGATAAAGCCGAAATTTCTCAGTCCCAGCTAGGACAAGATTAAATTTCTGAATCTCCTTCCTCTCCGCACACATTTGAAATCGCCTCATTTTAGTAGGAGTTATCCTTCGTAAATCGCGTAGTCGGAAATTCACTCTTCGTTGAAAGTTGTGATTTTCGCTAAAAAATCAATTTCAGTTCTAATCTGCGAATTCTGATGTTCTGAA
This sequence comes from Diploscapter pachys, assembly GCA_002287525.1. Taxonomy (NCBI): domain Eukaryota; kingdom Metazoa; phylum Nematoda; class Chromadorea; order Rhabditida; family Rhabditidae; genus Diploscapter; species Diploscapter pachys. The sequence continues at coordinate 53,486 of LIAE01010477.1, read as the reverse complement.
CGATGCTGGCCGGCTCCTCGAAGGTATTGAGCAAGCGGCTGCCTCAAAAAGTAAGAAAAATAAAAAGTAATTTTAAAATATCATGATTTCTAAAACTTAGAGGGTTGACATAGCAATTTTTCTGGAAACAATTGAAAATACAATTTAAAAATTTTATTTTCCAGCTAGAAGACGTAGTTGAAGACGTGCAGGACTGGGAGAACCACATCGTCCTTAGGGTGCCTCCGGATGTCGTCGAAAAGGTTCGAGTTAAAAAAATGCAAAAGCCAAATTTCCGACATTTTTCCCTGAAAGATACAAATCTCCCGGCATTGCTTTAAAAATTTCTAGAACACCAGGGTTTCACATACTTTCAAAAACAATATAAAATTCCACATTTCTTTCACAACTGCTTGCAAAAATATGAGAATTCCCTGAGGATGTTTTTTTCTGAAAAGTTTAAAAATAAATTTTTTTTCAGGTGAACCGGCTGCTGGAAGACAATCCGTCCGGCCAGATTCCGAAGGACGAGTTGGCGATCGCGTTCACGTCCACAGACATGCGGCACGCGCGAATCCGCCTCGGCGACTATCTCATGAGCGCCAAGATCTACGATCTGCCCTGTATCTGCGAGGTGAAAAATTCAGACGAAAAACAATTGAAAAGGCATCATAATTTTATAAGGGCGCTATTAAATTTTTCAAGAGTGATACCACTTTTAGATGAAAGGAGTCATATTTTTAGAATAGACATTATAATTTTAAATTCCAGGTGATGAAAACGATCGACAAGAAGGTGGTCTACAAAGTGGCCGACCTGTCGCAAATTATGGCGTGCAGTCACGACTTGGCTGACACGGTCAGCACCAAAGACGCCAAGTCGGCCAAAAAGGTGCGTTTTTTGCTTATATTTTTTTAGCAGAAAAATGTTTCTATAGAAAATTAGTTCTTTATTATTGATTATTGATTGGAGAGAACGTCGATATCCAAAAATTACGCTATTCGTCTCGTTTCTCTTCTACGCGACTCACTCTATTTCGCTCCAAATTCGAATTCTTATTGCTGCTGCATGAATATCGACTTTGCTCTCCAATCAACAGTACACTTCGACCACTTTTCTAAAGATTTGGTGGAAGAGAATTTGTATTTTGAGGAGCAAAAACAGTGGCAGTACCCGCATGGCCTGACGCCCCCTATGAAGAGCGTCCGCGTGCGTCGCTTCAGGAAGACCAAAAAGAAACGTTTCATGGATGCTCCGGAGGTTACTTTTTGTCCATTCTTTTCTGGGAGTACTTTTCTCCCAAAACTAATTGTTTCTTTTTTTTTTTTATAAATTTGGAAGCAAGTGCTCAATCTTGGGAGGAAAATACTCTCAGTTTTTATTGTATCGGCCAACTGGAGCCACAGTTCATGTGAGTTAAAGAGCGCTGTTGCAAGAAATGCGCGTCACAACTATGCGCGCAAAGAGGGAGGCTAGAGTGCAGAGAAAAAGGAGAATCAGCGAGAGAGTGGGTACGCAATTTCCTGTGTCTCTGGCCTTTTTTCCTATTTGTTCAACACACGATCGTGTCATTCTTCGTTTGACCAGAACAATAATTTTCAGGTGGAAAAAGAGCTGAAACGTCTGCTTCGTGCCGATCTCGAGGCCGATTCCGTACGCTGGGAGATCGTCACTGCGGACGAGAAGAAAAAGGTGAATTAAAATTTAATTAATTGAAAAATGAAAAAGGCATCCTGAAACCTTATTTTTGTTATTTTTTCTTCATTCTAAAGGAACGGTAAATTTTAGTATTTTACACGAAATTGAGGATTACAATAAGCAATAATAAAAATACAAAATAAATTTGCAGCAAGTGGAGCCCATGTCCGATGCAGCCCTGTTCGGTGACAAAGTGTCGAGCTCTGAAGACGAAGAGGAGGCTCCCCAGGTTAGCATCACAGAGGACCCTGCTGAATAGAGCGAGTACGGTGGGATTACGGTAACCACGTTACGGTATACTTATTTAGTGTACACTGTATAGCTTTAAGTTACAGTAAAACCTCGATGCATTCTAGTCATATCGCCGAGTTGATGGTAACTCAAAGTTTCAGTGTACCTTTCTGTATTTATTTGTATTTATTTTAAATCCGAATAAACGTTTTATGGTTTTTTTTGTTATTTTGAAATGAAATTGATTGTCGAATCAATATGAAATACCTTTACCTTTGTCGCTTATCTTTGTAAGTCTGTAGAATTTCAAGCAGGGCTGCGAACGTGCTAGACACGCATGCGCGTGTACCTAAACATTTACAGCCCTGATTTCAAGACATACCTGTAATTAGTGAAAACTTGAAGGCTAGATTTGAAAGGTGCAATTATCTTTCAAGTCTTTAAACTAGTCATTACCGTTTTCAGAAAATTTGACAAAAATTTCAAAACTTATTACTTTATCGATTTTTGATGGTGTATTGCTGACTTCATTATTATGCAGGGGAAGGAAGTTAGGTATTAAATTGGCACTAGAAAACGTGGCATATCATTTTTGATATCTTTGATATCTTGCTTTTTCTCACTCTTCCACCCTATTAGATTTCCTTTATCTTTCTTCTATATGAGAATTTCGGGAAGAAGAAACATTCTTTGGAAGGGCGCGCGGGATGTATAAAATCCCTCTTTTCATCGATGACGAGATATAGATTCGATCCAATCGAAATCCCGCTTTTCATCATCACTTCATTCTCGTTTTCAATAGAGATTTTCTATCGCATGCAAATCCTTTTTATTATTCTAGTCATTTTCATTCATATGAGAAATCTTGATCATTTAGAATAGATGTGTGTTCGTTCGTTTTCACTATATACAGTAATATTTTTAAAAATATTTTATGTCCTTTAAAAATTTTCTAAATTTTCAGGATATTATTTGTTCCAGAACAGTTATGTTCTAATTTTAACCCTGTTCTAGAACTTTGAGCTAATTTCGAACACTTTTTATATAGAATTTGTTATTTCCTACCGTGAAGACGCGCGCGCTATGTTTTATTTGTCCAAGATTGTCAGTCTTTCGCCGTGCTCTCTTCGTTTCCCTGCATCTATGACATTTTTAGGGGCGTCAGAAATCGGTCCTACCAACATGTCTAAATACTCGCGCTACTATTTTGGCCTTTATTATTTTAAAATTTTTAATCAATACTTCAGATTTTTAAACTAACATTTTCTTTTCACCCCTTGTCTGAAATCTATCTTCTTTTATGGCTAAACGGAAATTGCCCAGGTGCAATATCGAAGAATGTTTATAATTAAAAATTTTTCCTTTTCTTAAAAACAACTTTCCAATAGTTACTGAAAATGTTTCTACGTTATCATTGGAGACGGTTTTCCTGCTCTTTACGCCTAGATTTTACCATTTCTTTTAAATCTCTCAAAAACTAACAATATTTCTTCATTTCTGATGTCAATTTGCTATTCTCAACGATATTTCTTCCCTCTTATCAGTATATTTGATTCTGCTTTGAACAGATCTTCGATCCCTTATTTTACTACTGTACGAAAATTGGACCCGTCTAATTGAAGCTTGATAAGATATCACTCAAAAATGAGAGAAAAAGACGTTTCCTTTTATCGCTGATAAGACTATTCCTTTATAGAGAATGTTCTTTCTTTAAGCCTCGCCATTCAAATACTATCTCACTTTTGCTAGCTATTTTTTAATTTCTCTTACCTCATAGATAGCGCTTTTGCTTAAAATTAAATTAAATTTCGATTTTTCGCTAAAATTTTAGATCTATACTATTTCTTATGGGCTATACTTATGCACATCCTTATATAGAGCCTGGGAGTTTGATGAGTGTTTTGAAATAGTTAATAGAAATGAGAAGCGAAAAGAAATAGGAAATTTTGATTTGAAAGGAGGAACGTGGAGATTTCAAACCCAGATTTGGCGAGGGATAAATTGAAGATATAGAAATTTTGAGAGAGCTCAAAGAAGGATGGAAAATAAAAAGGTGACGAGAGAGAGAGAGAGAGAGCGCGCGCGTTCTCGTTTCCAAATAAGTCCGAGGCTATCGGCTAGCGCATTTTCCGGACCTTTAAGCTTAAATCCAAATCTGGACTTTCAGCTCAGATTAAATCAACATCGATTTTTCGCCTTGTTATTCTTCCATTTTCTAAAAATTCCGCTAAAGTTTTCGATTTTTAACCAGGGGGTATCCCTCGAATGAAAATCGACAATTTTCTTGATGAAAAATCGAGGGCGCAAAATATTCGAGAATGAATTATTTATTCGAAGATCCCCGGGCGAACTTTCGGGCTCCAAGTCGATGTAGTTTATGAATTATTCGTACTTGAACTCTCTTTGGTTTGAAAAGCGGCAAAATCAATATTCAGCATCAAAAATGGTGTATTTCAGGCGTTTTAGAAATCTACAAGTTGTAAAAACGTGTGAATTTCCCTATGCAAAGTTTAATGAATTTGTTAGCCGTTGGATGGGGTTCTGCTTCTCTAACTTCCCTTTTGATTCTTCCCTCTCTCACCATGGCCTAATTTCTTCAGTCCTCTATTTTTCGTCATGCTATTTCCCCACGTTCTATTGAACTTTACTTGACTCATGTTTTCATTCATTCTTACGATGTCGTAAAATATTTTGACTAATACAAATCTTAGCTGCCTGTAATCGATAGCTATTTTGAAATTTTGAAAAGTTTGTGCCAACAGAATTACATTTTTCTGCGTGTTTAAGAATAGGACTTGAAATTTTAAGCCGTCTGGAATATAATTTTACCTCCGGGCTTGGAAAGTGTAGAGCACTACTTATTGAATATGACCTCTTTTCCTCATCCCGAGGGTTACCTATTAGAGTTCTTTCTCTTTTTCCTCTAAGTTTTCAATACTATTTCTCTTTATTTTGTTCTCTTTTTGTCTCTCTAAGTTAGATACTCGGTGTCTATTCTTTCGTCCATGTTATATCCGCTACCTAAATGAAAAAGGGATTATCGATACAGTTTGGCAATTTTTCTGTTACCCGAATTACATCATTAATTTTCACTTTTCGCTCCGAACTTGTATAGTCTACTTCACAATTTTAGATTTGTTTTTGTTCGAATTTCATGAATTTTCATTTTCAGATCTCGCCACTACATTGAATCTGAAATATCGAATTTCTGGCGATATCATTATGGACTGGTGCTGACTAGTTTTTTTTGCAAGAAAACAAACTCAAACTCGACCCAGAAAAGAGGAGTTTTATAAGGTAACTTTAAAAATTTCAAGGGATAGCGTCTTAAAGAATTCTAAAGGGATGATCTCTTTGAACAAATTTGTTTTCAGCAACCCCATATCTATGCGCATCATGCGTCATCACACCAAGAACTATCTGATATTATTGGGTGTCGCTATATTCCTGCTTTGGTACTTTTTCGCGGGAAGGTATATGAAAATTCAATTTTTAGAAGTTGGATTTTTTAAATTTGAATTTTTCAAAATAAATTAAATATTTCAGTAGCAGTAACTATTATGGTAGCCCCCGACCAGTTCGATACGATATGCCATCTATTTCTCATGGGGACGTTAACCAAATGTCGCCGCTCATTTTTATTGGTTTGTCTTAAAATTTGAATATTATTTTATTGTTTTAAAATATTAATATTAAATCGTGCATGTATGCCTCAGGATATTTTCCAATTTTCTAATTACAATAGACCAAATTATTCACTTTCTGGGAGACGCCTTAATTTAAATTGTTCATTCTGCGAATAATTTCGATTTCAAATGATTATCTGAGGACTTTAATGAGTGAAATTTATTCTTGATCACTTATTCGAAGTTTCAGGAGGCGTTCCCCGTTCGGGCACAACGTTGATGAGGGCTATGCTCGACGCTCACCCCGATGTGAGGTGTGGCGAGGAGACGAGGGTCATTCCCAGGATCCTTGGCCTGCAAGCGCAGTGGAAGAGGAGCGAAAAGGTAGAATTGATTATTTTGAAACAAAATCGAATATTTTGAAGAAATTCGACAGAAAACTTGCGAGTTTTCAATGAAATTATGATATTTTGGAAAGACAAAGACTTGGTTTTAATTTTCGTGAATTTCCAGGAATGGAACCGCCTCCAGCTAGCCGGCGTTACGAATGAAGTTATCAATTCTGCAATTAGCGCTTTTATAATTCAGGTACTTTCTTCAAAACGCATCATTTAAATCTAACGTTCTTTATTAAATTAAAAATAAAAATCAGCCTATTTCTTCAAGTTTAAGATAAAATTTTAATTTAAAATCATTTTATTCAAATTTTATATTTTATTTACTTTTTCATGCTTATAGTTTGAATCTGAATCTAAAACCTAAAGCTAATAAAAAACCAACATATCTCATAAAAAGAAACTAACCGAGATTCATTTAAAACAATTTAATTTGACTTTTTCAGGTCATAGCAGGTCACGGTGCTCCTGCTCCACGTCTGTGTAACAAGGATCCTTTCACGATGAAATCGTCCACTTATCTCGCTGAACTCTTTCCCAAAGCCAAGTTCGTCTTCATGATACGAGACGGCCGAGCGACGGTGCACAGCATCATTTCGAGAAAGGTAAACAACTTTCTAGAAATCTTGGAAATTTTATAGAAAATGTAGGATATAAGTAGCTATTGAAAAAATCTTAAAATTTTTGAGAAGCAAAAAATAAATTGTAGATGAAATGAAAGAGTTTAAATCTTGAAAAATCATAGAAGATTAACATAAAATAAAGAAAATCGAGAAGATTACTGTAATGGTTATCTATTTATTGATTTTTCAGGTGACTATAACCGGTTTCGATCTGAACGATTTCCGCCAATGCCTTCAAAAGTGGAACGCTGCAATTTCGACGATGTACAACCAGTGCCAAGCGGTTGGGGATCGGTGTTTACAGGTGTGTCACTTTGACTAAGGACGTTGTTCTAATGTTAGCGCTAAGATGCAATCAAATAATTGAGTACTTTTCTTTCAAAATGAGAATAAGATAGATATACAAATTAAAAAGTATCTTTGGAATAAAAGCATTAACTTGATAAGATTTTGAAAAAATGCTCGTCATTTTGAGTACGGACATTTTTAACAGTCTAATTAAAGGCGTCATTTTATAGTTAATCGCTTTGTTTTTCAATTATTGCTCTAAAATAAGCATAGACGTAATCTGAAGAAAACATGAGGATTTAGTTAAAATATTATCTAGGCACTTTAAAAATTCTTAAATTTAAACGTATTCGGAATCAAGGACGTTTGCTTTTTTAATTATCCAAATTTGAAGGTCTACTATGAACAACTCGTGCTTCATCCCGAGCCCCAAATGCGAAGAATTTTGAACTTCCTAGAGCTGCCCTGGAATAACTCGGTTCTGCATCATGAAGAGTTGATTGGAAAGGACATCAGTCTGTCGAAGGTCGAGAGAAGTTCGGACCAGGTATATTATTTTATTTTTTCTATCTAATCTAAATCTCAAATGTAACCATTATTATCATTATCTGAAGCTAAATTATCATATATTTTGCTTCTTATATAACTTACAATTAATTGATAATGAAAATATACGTATATCTTTTTAATTTAATCCTAGATCAAACTAAATTCGATAAATTACAATTGATGTGAAGAAACATTTTAAACCCTAAGTCTAAATATGATATATGTGTCAATTTAAGAAAAAAAACCGAACTCATTTTTTTTTATAAAGATTGAACTATAATTTGTTTCCAGGTAGTCAAACCCGTGAATGTGGATGCGCTCTCGAAGTGGGTGGGGAAAATTCCCGAAGACGTGGTTGCTGAGATGGATTCCGTCGCACCGATGCTCAGAAAACTCGGCTATGACCCCCATGCCAATCCGCCAAATTATGGTAAAAATTTTAAACTATTTCTCCTCTCGGCCGATAATTACAAGTAGTAAGCAAACATCCGTATATAGAATATGAAAGTTTAAAATGATAAAAATGAAACAACCTTCGGATTGCAGTAGCTTTCAAATTTATCTATCTTAGATCGTTAATAAAAGTAGTAAGCTGAAATATAGCATTATTCCCACTATAAGGTTGAATGAAAATGGAATATCTCGAACTTTGCATACATGCTACTTTTATTGGCCACTCGTTTTAATTTTAGCAAAAGGAAATTCCAAAATTCGAATGGATTGGCTGGCCAAACACCCTCGGGAATTTTCCGGATTCGATAAGTTCGACCCGAAAAATCTCGACTATTTTGACGGCGAATTTCAACGATTGCAAATCCAAATAGGATAAAAATTTAATTAGGTCAAAATTAAAATGAACAAAAAGTATGGTCTATCGGGGATACTTTGCTTGGAATTAGATCAAAACGAGCTACCGCTATTACATTTAAAAACAGTTTATGAACTTTATCACTGGGGACTTCTATTTTATAGATTCTTTTAGTATAGATTTCATTGTATTTTGTTATTATGTCATGTGAGATGATAGATACTGCGCATACTCTTTGCAACTCGCTTTTTTGCACGAGCCACGCTCCTCCTTCTCTTTTCGTTTGCTATCTCTTTCGTCTCTTCAGAGCGCATGCTATTTCTCAGGAGTGGAGTCTGCAAGAGGAGGGTTGCAAAATGTATGCAGTATCTGCCTCCTCACAACGCCATAATAAGATTTGGCTATTTTCTATCTTTTCAATTTGAGGAAAACCCGATGAGGTCGTTGTGAAGAAGTCACAGGACGTCGTGGAGAACGCGAACAAATGGTACGAGAAGGCGGTGCAGGTGGTCAACGATCCGAACAGGGTCGACAAGCCCGAGACTTTCCGGAAAAACGCCGCACAGATCCTCGAGCCGGGCGCGGAACATGCGGACCACGAAAATGCAGACCAGCCCGATCAGAAGGTCTGATCGAATGATCATTAAGTATGTTTGTCCTGTCTTTAGTCATTTTTAATATCATTACCTATTAGCCTAACTTTAATATTATTAATTTGGTATGCAAGTCTTAGTGCTTTAACATAATTTCATCAACTCGATATTTTAAGAAGGCCTAACAAAATTTAACATTTCATGTTTATAACCTTTTATAATTTGAAAAAAAAAACGTAGTTTAAACGATTTCAGATCGACGACAGTGGAACGGCATAACGGTATGAAAGACATTTTCGAACGGCCAAAGACTGGATGGATAATATTTTTTGCTAAACTCATCACAAAATAATAATTAACAGTGGTAACATACCATTTTCTTTTCTTTTCTAAACGCGGGTTTTCACGATTTTCTACCACACAAATTACATGGAAATATTCATTCCAAAAATTTCGAAATATCACATTTTTCTTGATGAAATACCGTAATTCAAACATGTAAAGATAGTTATTTTGGCTATTTTTAGCTGGAAGTAGTAAAATTGAAAACTTATCGTCGATTTTTGGTCTCTTAGATATAAATTACGAGAGATTATGGAATTTTAAGAGGTCATAAGATGCAGACTTTAGCTCTTACGTGATTGAACCCATTAGTACTCTTATTCAGCAGTCAATAATGTTGGCAGCATAGGTTTTGATTGACAGTTGAAGTACATTGCAGTTTAATGGAACTGACGTTTTTGAAATACGGTGTTTTACAATTTAATTAGTACTTTATAGTTTAGTAGGAATTTAAATATTGTGTAAGCAATAATATATCGTAGCCTTTTCTCTAAATAATAATGCTTCGGAAAATCGACTGTTTGTATCCTTATTTTTCGTTTAACTGTGATTTCAAAGCCTTGTCATGATTTATTCAATAGATTTTTTCCTGAACTCTTACCTGACACCTAGTTAATGCTATTGCTCCAAAATATCGTATATCTTTGCTTGAGAAATTCTTGCCTCTCCATAAAATAGTCGAAAATTAGCAATATTTCATTACTTATCAATTTTTTACACGAAGTCAATATTTGTTTCGGGTTCAAACCTTTCTGACTTTGTTTCAATGTGTTAAAAATTTCCTTATGCATACCATTTTCTTGAATCGGACTTTAGTTGCATAATAGTTTACTTTTCATAAGTAATGATTACTTATTTCAGGCATTTTTTCATAGAAATGTACTCGCTCTGTGATATGGTTGTTATTGTTCTTCAACAACAATGAAAAATTGTACTTTATTCAAGGCTTACTACAAAAGAGATCAAAGACAATTTTTACAGGGGAAAATTGGCCTATACATTTGGCAGTGAATTGCTAAATTGATTCCTGACAAGTTATGCTTCCTGAAGCTTATTATGGTGATAACTGACGACGCTAGAGGTAGATTATTAACATAACGTGAAAATAAAAACTTAGAAAGTGGATTAAATATGCCGAAAATATTTACAGAATATGGAAGAAAACGTTAGTTCCTCAGAGTAATATTGATTTGCAAGACGTTGCGGGTGACGTAGGTACGTCTTGGCGTCGGCAACCTATTTGTTCTTAACGACGCGTTCCAACGTCGTTCTGACGTTGCGCTTGCGGACGCCCTTAAGTGTTATATCTTCAATTTTTAACGCATTTGAAAATTATACGTCCTCTCCATAGTGATTCTTGGTGCGAAAGTATACCGAGAAGAGGAACGATGCGTACAGTGCGGAGATCATAAATCCGGTGATGTGATTTGCCGAGTAAACTCCCTAGAAATTGTCTTCAACCGTCAATTTTGTCAACCTGCAAACCTGAATCCAATGTCCCCACACGTTCAAGAAGACGATGACGCCTTGGGTCTAAAATAGGGCAAAATTATTGATTGGTTCTTCTTCAACTGTTTGAAAGTTCTACCAGAAGTCTGGAGAAGAGATAGTCAACTTGCTGGACGGGCTGGAGGGCGGCGACGAATAGCGAAGCGAAGGCCGGATAGAGGCACAGGGCACCGAAGACGCGGCACCACATCACGTGATGGCTATCGATGATTTCCTCTTGCTTGATCTGCAATCAATCGGCTCGTTCATTCCTGGTCTTATTTCCTTAGGAACTCACGATCAGTTTCAAGACGTGGTTGGGGAAGGCGAAATGGATCATGGCGAAAATGAGCATCAGAGCAGCATCGCCATACAGAGAGTTTTCCAGATAGAAGCTTCCGCGATTCTGGAAGCATATTCATCAAGTGTCTGTTTGACTTTGCGGAATTACGTCGAGCCAGATGGCAGCGCGATTGCTGATGATCTGGACCTCCTCAGAGACGGTTCTCTTCCTCGCGGCTAAAACGAAGTGCGCCAACTCCGAAGCGAACCACACTCCATCAGATAGGATGGCACAGCACAGGAACTAAAATAACCATTTGGATCTTTTTCCTTTATGCGTCAAGCTTACGCTATCAGTGATCAGCAATCCTCTGGTAGAGGTAGTAGAGAGATGGTACGCAGCGAAGAGTCTGGTCACGAGGCAGATGAAGGCAGTCATGCCACGAGCGAACAGGAACGGCTGCACTGGTTCGAGGTCAGAGCCAGAGTGCTCCTCGTTCATGTACAGGAAGTATGCCAAACCAATCTGAAGAAGAAGAAAAAATTATCAGCAAGAAAGTTAAGTTGTGAAAAGCATACGTGGAAAGCCGACGCGAAAGACTGGAGGAAACCATGGAGCGAATTGAAGTCTCCAGTGACGGTCGACTGTAGGAAGAACGTCGGAATCATGAAGTAGAGCACGCCGAGGAGGCCATGGGCGGCGATGTGGGCCAAGGTGCGATGACGTGTCTTGAGCTGAGGCAGATGGGATGCCGCGAAGCACGCTGCCACGACCCCATGTGGGACCAGGGATAGCATCTTCTGAAAGGAAAATAATATAAGTAAGGATGGACAAATCGCAAGTGTGATAGAAATTCGATACGGTGAGGAACTTTTCTTCTTTAAGAAAGATGTTTATTTCAGTAAGTTTCAGTAAGAAGAATCTGAGGGAAGTAATGCAGGAGATATCAGAGGAGGGAATCTTTAATTACCGAGATAATGACGGAGATAAAATCGATTCTGCACCCTCGGATGGGACCCTTCCGGTCGACTGACTTTGCGAGTGGCAAGTAGCCACCCACCCGACTACCCCCAGGCTAACCTCTCTTGGCGCATTCGACGCCTTTCTTTCTCTCCGCTTTTTGCCAGCTATCTCATCTTACAGCCGGAGGCGCTCATTCGACCCCTTTTGACCATATGTCACTGCTGGTTTGTTCGTTTCACCCCCTTGCTTCTGTCTAGGCATAAAATATGCGAGCACGACAGGAAAAATGCGAATGCTCGAATTGAGGAAGACTGATTTTCATGGGGAGAAACTCCAAATTTCTGAGAGTTCTATGAAATAAAAAGAATTGCTCCAAACTTGGGTCAATACTTAGCTTAAGACGGGCCAGAACTCTACGCATTACAATGCCCCAGAGGAGTCCTATATCATTCTTTTCGATCTCTTTCGCTGCGCTATTCTAATTTCTTCTGCGCTCCCTGACTCTTGATTTGGTGCGCTATTTCGGGGAGTGTTCGAGAAAATAAAGAAAATGCCATCGGATCATCTGTCTTTGCAAATACCGCACCAAGGTACTCCTTCCTTCTTTGCATACATAAGGGACATTAATAAATAGAGAAGACGAAGAGCGGAGCCTGCTGGGTCGAGGTGTATATGCGCGATGTCGACAAGGGTGTAGTATTTAATTTGAGAAAATCAATCATTCAAATAACTAAAAATTATAAGTTTGAGAAAAAGCTCGAGAAAACGAAAAAACAACGATCGTCCTCGAGAGTTTGTTGACTTTGTGTGAGATTATTGGTGGAAGAAAAAGACAAGCTTCCTGGGAAAATGCATACGAAGCGAAGAAAAATCCTATATAAACTAAAATAAGTGGAGTATATCCAAAACAACAATCCTTCAAATGGGATATGGGCGAAAATCCTCGGATATTCCAAATCCAAGGCCACGCCCCTCATTTATCGGTTCGCACATTGTTCCCCCAGGGTCATATGAGGCCAACCCCCAGAAGAAAGAATGGAAGATGGAAGAAATGCAACTCTAATGTGACCCCCTACACATCGGACAACATAATTGGACCCCTCTAAAAGTGGGAGGAGCTTTGAGTGGGTGGAGCAAATTCCCTTTGCAAGACCGCCGCACGACTTTATGGCGCACGTGATGCATAGGATGGCGAACAAAGAATGGCAGACTGCCAAGGGAAAGAGAGAAAACAGGAAAGACTGACGACAATGCAAATTAGCCTAAGCCCCGCCCTCGCTGCCCTAAGGGCTAAACGAGTCCGAAAGTCATAAAGTCGGCTCATAGATTTACGGAGAGTCCGTAAAACCAAAGAAAATGGAAAATTAGCAAGGTTTAATACGAAAATATCGTGTATGCTGGGGGCATTGTAATATTTTCATGCACTTATAACAACAATAAAATTCTCCCTATAAGAGATTTATTATATTGGGTTGAACAAACGAAGTGGAAAATACAATGCTTTGCAATATAAAAATCATCATCAAAGGTCCAGGAAAAACAAAGAATGAAAATAAAAACGATAGGAAATGCAGTAATATCTGCTTTTGTCACTTAATCGTGGTAGAGAATAAAGAATAGATTTCGGAAGGTTGTTCATCACAGTAAAGATAAGAAAAATCACTCTCACGTATATATTTCAATTCTTTTTGGGGGGAGTTTGTGTGTGAAAATTGGGTTGAATAGAATATGGAAGGAGAGAGGTTTTTCTGACCGGCTTGAAATGCGGAAAGAGTGGGGAGGGGTGAAATTGCAAAAATTTAACTCCGCCCAAAATTTGACTGCATTTCAGACGCGGTCATAGATATAAGGCAATATGTCGGATAAAAGTTGAATAGAACATGATATAGGTTCTCAAATAAATATGCACACAGTCATCTAAACATCTTCCACAGAAAAAGCGGAACAGGGGTGGTCGGAGTTCCAAAATATTCCGATTTCGACCTCTGGGACTCTAGACTCCGACCAACCCTTATAGGAAAAGCAATTATAAATGTTATATAAAATGAATATAGCGTAAAATCGTAAAATACAACACCAAACAAACTTGTATCTCGGGTTATGGGTGTGAACTTATAATAAATGCTTTGCATAGAAGCGAGCGAGAGAGAAACTATTAAAACATATCTTAAATTCTCATAGATAAAATGTCAATTAATGATGTGTTGTGTGTGTTTGAATCTATCAAATCCAAGAAAAGCAAATTAATTAATTAATTATCGTTTGTCCCAAGAGCGACACAAATAAATGGTTAATAAATACTGACTGGTTTGCCGTCAAGACACATGTATTTAAACTATAGCGCAAATATTTTAAATCTAAATCGAAATATATTTGCGCTATAATTTCAGAATGAATTTATGGTGAAAAGTGTGCATGAGAATTGCGTTTAATAATTTACTCTCACGACCAATTTTAATTTGAACAAAATACGCAACTCATACACACCTTAAATGACGACAAATTGCTAACTCAAAACGAAAGGTGTGTTTCCATGAAACTTCTAAAAGAAAAAGCGAAAACTTAAAATTAGAAAGATAATAAAATCTTCACGGGGCTTCGAATGGAGCGCAATTTAGCTAAATAATAATAATAATAATGAAGAAAAATCTATAAACTATACAGAAAGAATGTGTATGTGTTTATGACTAAAACAACAATGTAATTCGTAGAAATGTTGAATAACTCAAATATGATGAATTCTTGCAAAGGCTTCTTTCAATAGGGGACGTCGTAGTTTTGTTCGCACTCGCATCATCAACCGATTGGAAGGAACAAACACAATTTTCTCGGTGAATTTTGAAAGCTTCAAACTTGTTTAAAATATTTCGAAATTAACCGAGATTTACTTTGAAATGCATCGAATGATATTCTGAGGGAGAGAAATCACGAAAGAATGTGTTGTGTTTGTATTGTCAGGAAAATCCATTATATCATTTGTGTGTGGTGTGTTTGTATATATTTGTCAAAGAAAGTCATTAGCGGATAGATATAAACTGTAAACTATTTCAACTTATAATTCGAATTATAAGTTGAAATAATTTACAGTCATATATGATAGGCAATCTAATATAGAAAATCTTCTTGGA
>LIAE01010477.1:1572-32264 GCA_002287525.1 Diploscapter pachys | reverse complement strand
TCTTCTTCACCTTCACACCTCTAAGTTTACATGACGACCCGAGTGAGCGAGCGAGGCGTTTTTTGCATATCGTTTGTGTTTCGCTGTAAAAGTAAAGGTAGAAAAATGATATTTTTCTACTGCTGCTGCTGGGTTTCTTTGTATAATTTTGTTGCTGCGATGAAATACAAAGAATGCAAAGGGTAAGAGAAGAGGAATGAAGCGAATCGCCGCGGTGCGGTGTGGTGGTGGTAGTCAGAGCGAGAGAAGAAGGAGACGTGTAAAACGGGGTCAAGTCGTTTCCGATCTATTACTTCGTGGACGAAGGAACGGACGGACTGAAATGAGAAGAAAAGAGAGGAGAGGAGAGAGATTTTCTCTGTCGCACGTGTCAAATAGAGGAGTGAGCGAACGGGAGAATATTGGCTAAAAAAAGTGTGCGCAACGCACAGAACAAATCGATGTATTGATTCAATCGTTGCGCTTCTTCATCCACGGGATTTTCATAAGGAAAAGCGAGTGTTTGAAATTGACAAACGCGTACCTGCTTCCACAGTCCGAGTCTTGAGGGCAGCCGTTTCCGCTAATGGCGGTCGTGTTGCCGGATCCGGACGAGACGCCAGTCGTTGTGGTCGCAGTCGTAACTCCGCTAGTTGACGGATACGGCGATGCCATGCGACAGGGCTAAAGTCAACACATCAGAAGGAAGGCTCAAAAGAGCATTTATACCTGGATCGGAACTTGTTGACCCTGTGAGATGACAACGGGTACGACACCGTTGGGGATCACAGCGGCGGTAGCAGCGACGATAGGCGGTGGGACGTGTGTTATTCCATGAGGCGGTGGAAGGGGAGCGACAATGTGATGATGAGCAGCAGCGGCCAACATCCGAGGTGGAGGAGGGCCGGCGCCGTGGATAACATGCGCATGATGTGGGTGATGCATATGACCGTGTCGGAGAGCTTGAGGAACCACCTGAAATTATGAAGATCAGAGAAGAAGATCTGGGGAGGGAGTTTTGATGGACGTACCTGTGCGGGCGCCACAACCTGTGCGGGTGCGCCCTGAGGAGGGGCGGTGACGACGGTGGGTGGCTGGGAGGAAATCATCGAAGTGGGTGCAGCAGTCGCTCCGCTGTTGGCGAAATTCGAGCTCGTCGTCGCTGCGGCCATCACGTCATTCGTCTGAAACAGCGGGGATTTTATTTTTTGAGCAAGTCATTGTCTCGGAGCACGACGACATCATCGACGCCGGATGTCGGAAATCTGCACGTGGCGAGACGAAACGCGAAATGTGTGTACGGCAAAAACTGAGAATGTTTGTATGGAAAAGCACGAGGGAGCGGAAAGACGAAGGGTCGAAGAGAGTGGACTTGTGCGTGTGTAATTCGATTAGGTCGGTGAGAGAGGGAGCGCTGTGTGGACGGACGGACGGACGCGCCGCAAGACAGGGGACGAAAATTAGAGCGACTACGAAAAGATAACGCAAAATGAACGAGAGAGAGGCGATAATACGAAATCTCTGAGATGCAAGAAGCAGAAAACAATCGAGATGATGTGGCAGCAGGCTGATGAACGGATTGCTGCAGAACTTCAAATTTGCAGAATCCACTGAGAATTCGAACGCTTTTCCCATATTTATATGAGAAGTGGAAAGCGTTCGAATTTTCAATGCTCCAACACCATTTTTATGAATGAAAAATGGAGAGGAGAGGCCCGAAATTGGAAAATAATGAAAAATTTTACATACACATGGGCGACGAAAAAGGATCAATATTGCCGCTAAGACGGAGGGAGAAGCGAGAAATTGGCCTTCTGCACTAGTTACCCTCAAGTTACTCTTACCTTGTTATAGAAGTTACCTTCTTTCTCTCTTCCCCATACTATTTTCAAAAAAGGAGGATAACTTTTACAAAAGGGTAAGAGTAACTCGAGGGTAACTAGTACAAAAGGTCGAGGAATTTAAATGAAACAATTGGCTTAAACTCTAGGCAGGTGGCATTTAGAAGTGAAATAGCGAAATATTGTGTCTTGCGCTCATAAGATGTATATATCAAAACGAGAGAAAGAGTAATTCGGGGAAGTAGTTGTATTATATGGAAATGTGTAGCCGGGAACGCGTGCTACTTGGACATAATGTATTCATAGAAATCTCTCGCTTTCCTCAGAGTGGGTACAAATTTAATCCTCCGATAAACCGACACATTTTATCATAAAGACTAAGCATCAAAGAGCTTTATCTCTGGAGGTTATTTTAGGATCATATTTAAAAAATATCTGGACAAATCCTGACAAAAGTCGAAGATCTATTTACAAGAATCAAAAGAACGATAAATATGAAAAGAATCGAGTATTTTATGCCGGCAAAATTTTAATTTGGATAATTCTTTAATAACACTACTTATTGAAATAATAAAGTTTGTAAATATTGTTGTATTTAATGCCATAACATGTGTAAAAGACACGTTACATAGTTTCGAGAGTTAACGAAAATTTTGCTAGTAATAAAAAGTAACGTTCATGCGCCACATATCAAGTATTGCGAGTCAAAAGGTGTGTGTATAAGTCTTCTCACTCACTCACTAGCATTGTGTCTGACGTTGTAATAATAATTAATTTTTACCCGCCATAAAGTCCTACTTTTGCCAACTGAAGGCTGTTCATTTCTTTGAAAAGTGAAAAATTAGCCTTCTTGAATTGAAAACATCGAAAAAGCGCGGCGGCGAGAATAATGATGATATGATATAGTTTTGATTTGATGGTTATAGCAGTTGTTCTATGTTATAAAAAGATGTTGCAGTTTTTGAAAGCGATGTGTAATTTATAACGCTAACAATTGATATTACAAAATATCAATTCTCTTTTTAATGCAATAATGACATCGATGTAATTCTACTTTAAATTAAATATATTATATATAAAAAATTTTCTCTTAACTTATAGATGATGTGATTTTACGCACCAGAGGGAAAACAACTAGTCGGATAATATTGTGAGCTATATCTCGGATATATGAGAGATGAAAAATGACTGCAGAATAAAACGGAAGGAGGATGTCACAAAGGCTGAGGATGGCTTTTCCCCTTTCCTCTGCGTCCTTCGCTAATGAGCTCTTCCCGCACGGCAGAGCCGCCAAATGAGTGCTAGTCTTTGCACACGAACGCAGAAAATACACTGATAAACACGAATATGCTGCGCCGGCTTTGGAAGAAAGGAGAACGGAGGACTTAAATTATATGTTAGGATAGCTCATTTTCGACAATCACTATATGGCGGAGTGCGTCTTTTTCATACTATTTCTTTCACATTTCATCCTCTTGTTAATCTCTAACTATAGAACTCCGCCACATAGTAATTGCTCTCATTTTCTATTTAAAATTTGAAGAGAATTATTGGGACAAACGGGGGACATTATAAATTAAACAGAAACTGAATATGAATAGTTTAGCCTACTACTTTTATTAATGGATATACAAAAATTGGTGAAAGTTAAGGTATGAGTTAGAAATCTAAAATCTCTCCTTATAGAGAACGGGACATATTCATGAAAGACGTCTGGAATAGCATAGAAATATCTCGCGCTTTCTCACACATGCATACCATAACGCCATAACGCGTTTCTCCCCTACCCTCCCTAATGCATCTTTTGGGTTCTTGAAGGCGATGGAAGGATGAAGCCGAGACAGTCAGAGAAGCCGAAAAATAGCCTGGAAATTCAGGAGAATCAGAGAAATTTGGAGGGATAGTGCGGGGAATCGAGAGAGCGAAAAAGAACGAAGAAACCGGTTCTCTCGCTCCACACTTGTCGCAGCAGCAACGCGAAGCTGTCTTCTCTCCTTCGAAGGGCTTACCGGAGAGACAGAAGCAGAGAATAAGCCAACTGCAGAAGAAAGACAACTCGCATGTCTCTGTCTGAGAACAACCGATGCTAACTCCTAAGATGGAACTTAAATTCGAATTTTTAGCTCACTTTTTAAAATTCAAGCTAAATTCGAAGTTAGGAACTCTGACTTGATGACGATTAAGCTTTTGAACATAACAGCTGCAGAAAGCCAACATGTGTCTGAGGACAAAGATGCTAATCCCTAGGTTGGAATTTGAACTTCGAATTTTGGATTAAAAACCCTAAGCTTGAAATTAGAAGTTGAATATTGATGAAGATCAGCTTTTACAATTGGAAAAATTGCAAACTTAATTAATTTTTAACATTGGAGCAGTTTACATACAAGGTTTAAATTGAACATTTGATGAAGATTATTAGATTTTTGCATCGAAAAATACCATGAAAATTCGATATAAGACATCGCCATTATATAATTTTCAGACTTGGTATGGAAAATATGAAAATGGTGACGATGATGAGATAGAAATTTGTTTTCGTCTCAGGTTTGGGTTGAGGAATTCCTATAACTCATAAAGACCCCCTCCCATCTCGGCCCTTTAATTATGAAATATCTCCTCATATATGGTAGAATATTTTCATCAAAAACACATGAACTTTATATATATTTTCGTTAAATCTGGCGAGAAGATATGAAATATTTTCATGAAAATTCTGGCATTTCTACTGAAAGAACGGGGAAAACTATTTATGTTTAGAGGGATTTTGTGAGTGGGCGGCGCAGTTACAGTAACCGGATTTTTGGGATAGCTTAGCTGTCGTCGTTGTTGTTGGGCTGATGAATAGAATTCCTTAGAGAAGGTGAAAATCTCCTTTGCAAAATTAGAATATCCCAGCTTATCGATTAGAAGGAGCGCTAATAAATTCCAAATATGCACTTTGCTCTAAATATATGAGAATAGTCATATGTGACGTCGACATAAAGCGTAGGTCCCCTTATATAAGGAAAAGAAAGAATAATATTGGTGAAAATGATAAATTGAATGAAATGAGAGAAATTTCGTTGAAACTGAAGAGAGCCCAGAGAAAAGAGCGGAATATCTATTATGTATGTATGTATGTATGCGTGGTGCGTTTTATCGACTGGGAAGCGTTTCTGGGGGTCGAAAAATCGAAAAATTGAGCCGAAGATTTTTCGGGGGTGCCCTTGTCACGATTACCCCTTAATTTGTACTTTTTATAAAATATATGGAAAATGACGATATTTTAAAACTGCCGGAGGCGTGATGCACACTTTCATTAATTTGAAATTTGTAAATGAGCTAAAAAACAACGCGATGATGTCAGAGAACGGCCCACTAAAGCGCGCATGTGAGATATAACGGAATTTGAGAGAGCGGAAAAGATGCAGAGAAAATGTGGCCTACTCGAAAAAAAACTGCTGTTGCTGCTGCTATTGCGCTGAGCAGAGTCGCCTTTAGGGGAAGTGGGCGAGGCTAGAGAGATGAAGCTGGAAGTAGTGTTAGAAAATAGGAGGACCAAAGGCGGAGAGAGAGAGCTAGAATGCAGGCCGGGATATATAGAGAATGACGCGACGAGGGCCCCCTTATTTTCGTCGTATTTAGTTGAATGTAAAGAGCAAAATAAAACCAAAATAGCCAATTATGTAGAAGTAACGGGTACAAACGTAATTTTGGCATATATAAATCTATATCATTGGATTGATTTTACAAATACTCGGAGTCCATAGCTTATTAGTTTTTGATCCGACTAATGAGATTAAATAAGGAAGAGGCATGTTCCAATTCAAGAGCAGAGTACAGAGCAACGGAGTCATGACGTAAAAGCTATTCTCATTTGGATAAAGCGAAATAGATGTTTTAGGCGTTCGAAAAAAACGTTTTACTAGGAAGTCGTTCTATTAATGAGCACTTTACACGCTATTTAAAACTATCCTTATTTAGTATTGTATCACATCATTTTCATCTGGAACGTCTGGGAAAAAAGCACGCGGGGGCGTTGCAAAATTTGGGAACATATTTTTCTTCTAATGGAATCACGCATATAAAATGGTGAAAATAACACCTTGTTTGGCCAAAATTGCATCATAATAGGCAGTCGGGAATTCAATTATAGCATGTCGGGGGGAGCTCTGCAGGAAATGTTCGAAAATAAAGAAGTGGAGAGAAGATGAAATGATACAAGCATAGAAGAGAGGGAAAAGAAGAACTAATTTTTAAAGAAACTTCCCCCTTTTCTCAGATCGAGTAAAACAATTTCTATGACGAAGCGAACACTTTTGCCTAAAACACGTGAAGCGAAATAGCAAAGGGCTTGAAGAGGGAACCAAACAGATAGAAAACCCCTCAGGCATGAAGACACCTTAACGCATCTGAGATCATTCCCAAGAAACATCACTTCCTTATGCGTTGGAAGATAGGGCGCTACAAAGCGGCGAATATATCGCACATGCGAAAGGCTGATCTTCACGTGATAAACGGTAGAATGCAATATCTCGCGGCTGGTATGAATTTAAAAATAGCACCAAATTTTGGACATTCATTAACAGACTTGGGGACATAATTTAATTTCGAATTTATAGTTAGTTTTTTCTACTGTTCGTTTCCATAGAAATCTCGCAAATTTCGGTTAAGGCCACCGGAATTTTTTTCGGGCTTCAATTTTTCATTTTCATCTATAATTTCTTGCGAAAAACAGCAGCAAAAAGGAGTGGCCGGTTATTGACAAATTGTTGTAAATTGCGCGTACGTTTCAATTAAAAAGTGCAGAAAGATCGATTTCTGCCATTTTGATGCAGATTTTTTCCCAAAAGGAGGAGCTTCTCAAAACACCCCCAGTTCTAGTACTGCAATTGGCCAAATTTGTGAGTCACTATGAGAGGAAAATAATCATTGGAAATGAGTGAGTGCGAGAGTAAGAGAATTTATACAAACAACAACGCGACGATGCAAAAATGACGCCTATGGGCCCTCCTCTCTCTCTCTCTCTCTCTCGAATTTGACAAATACAGATACTGAACTCTATGTGGGAATCTGGGATTACGGTATTTTCAGCTTCTTTTTCGTACTTGATATGCTGATTTTCGCATCGATGAAAATTCAGGTCAAATGATATTCTGCCTATAAAAAAATACTTAAAATGGAACGACCGTGTTACGAAGAGAAAGCAACGCGGTCCTATGAACATTGCACGCTTCAATTTCGCCTTATTTGCATGTAAATTGCAAAGAATGCAAGAATGAGAGATAGCATCAAAAGACGCGCATAGAAAATAGGTAGAAAAATGGGAGGAATTCGCGTTTTTCTGTCGTGCTTGAAAATGTCAGAGTTAATTTATAAGTCCCCCATTTTGCTTTTCGTTTGGAAACGGTCTTGTTTTTTGTTTATAGGACAGAAAGAGAGTCATTCAAGCAAAACCATTAGTTTTTATAAACAATCTGATAGAGGAAATGTGGAACCGTTGAGATTTTTCGCAAGCTCCGCCTCCTAATTTTTTTGAGCCATGCCCACTTTTATACGCTTCGCGCGCAGTTGATTTTTATGTGCAAATAAAGCGCTCGCGAGCGAACGGACAATCGGTCGGGTTTTTACCGATTCTACACACCCCGCACGATTTTCGAGGTAAACTGTCAAAAGCCTTCGAAAAAAACCCTGCAAAACTGCAAATTCTGGCTATATTTTCATTTCCGAGAGCCAATCGAGCTAACCTTGGATCATTTTTGCAAAATCGGGGCCTGAAATATTCGAATTTTGAGGAAATACGTGAAATTCTTGGAGCGATTTATTATTATTTATCGCGAATAGCGAACGGGGATATGTGAAATACTAGAGATTTAGGATTACCGCGGAGATATATCGAATCGAGAATAAATCCGATAAATCCCTCACCGAATTTGAAGATTTGAAGCGATTAAAATCTAATTCGAAATCGCATTACGCGCCGAGAAACAGCATGTAGATAAATAAAATATGAAATCTAAAGAAAAAACTAGAGATTTTTTGGTATATTCTGTTCATTTTAATGAAGTTCAGGTCTTATTACATTGGACTAAGAATTTCATTCAAACGTGCCGGTTTTATGACTTTGTTCCAATTAAATCATATTTTAGAAAACTAACTAAAAGCGTGTGCGCAGGTTTTAAGATAAGATAGAATTTTGGGTGTGTCGTGAAAAGATGCGCCAGGGATTGAATAAAATTGATAAATTCTCGTGTTTTGTAAAGTTTAGGCAAAGATCTGCTATTTTAGAATCCTTGAAGCTTGAACGTTCGGCGAAAAAATGTACAACAGATGCCAGTCTCCAACACTCGGCCACAGGACTAAACATCAAAACTGCATAAAACTCGAAAATCCCTCGAAAGCGTTCTCGCGATAATTTGACATCCACGGAGAAAAGCCTGAAATGAATATGGATTAAGGCGGGATTAAAAAAACGGATTTAGTAGAAAAATAAAATACGAACACGTGCAATAAATCTGTTGATAAACATAATAGACCGGATTAGCTGCTAAAAGACAGATGAAAAATAAGAACTACAAAATATCTGCAAAATAAGAAAGAGTTCACAGAACGCGATAATCATAAATGCCAAAAAATCTTAGTATAAGTGGGTGAATTTCTCCCAATAGCAAAGAAAAGATTTATAAGATATCGAATGGGAATTACTGGTTTTACAAGCGTACTGGTCGACAATAAATCTGTGATGGATAAAACGAGGTCAGAGGGCGAAACATTCTTCGCAAAAGTGCGGAAAGAGACAAAATTCTCCCGATAGCATTGATTGAATTGTGAATACTAGCACCTCAAGAATGTGTGTGCGCGCGGACCAAAGTTAGGAAAGCAGAATGTCGGGGAGAGAGTATGGGGAAAAGATGGAGGGCCGGAGAGAAATAGCGTGGGAATGAGACAAGTCCGCGGTTGGTACGCGCGCAAGCAAGAGAAGAGAAAGAAAACTTAAAATGGGACACTTAGAGGGAGAGACAGAAAAAGAGTAAGAGAAAAGGAGAAAAAGAATGGGGAACGCGCGCACAGCGGTAGCCGGACAGTGCGCAAGAGAGAGACCGTACAGTCGAAAGAAGAAATAGCGTTGATTCTTAAGAGACCGAAAAAGACACAGACAGATCTACCAAGGCTGATATGGCCACATAGATAAGAATAGGAGAGAGAGAGAGACTATGCGATTTTTAGAGGGACAAAGAAGAAGGAGATATCGATAGGATTTAGCAAAACAAACCGAGATATCCTATCGGGAAATGCGAAAGAAAGAAGGGGGTCTTTCTTTGTTGATTATCACCACGACAATTCGACGAATTTCATTGACAAATTTACGAGGCTCGAGGAAGAGATCAAAATAATAGTGAAGATCACTTAATCCTGTTATTTTGATTCGGATATATGGTAGCCTTCGGTGAGTTGTTTTGCTTGATCAGAAAAAAAACAGCTGAAATGAGTCACACTGGCAGATGGAACGGAGTTCCATGTAATTTTTGCCGCAACTCATATGACCCGAAATCCTTCTTCTCTAGTGCATGAAAAACGACTCTAAATGGGGAAGGTCGGAGAAATAGCATTGAAAATTTGAAGGTCAGGCTAGACAAATGAAATAGTATGCGATTTTTAGAGGTCGGAAAAGATGGAGGGATAAATTTTAGCAACAGGCGCTTGAAGCACTACGGATCAATCCAGGAAAAGATGAGTCACAGACAGGTCAGAGATAAGCGAAGTTGAGAGATTTTAGAGAGTCAGACAAATTGACCAAAGGACCTTTCTCTCTTAACAAAGAGAGAGAGAAGAAAATTAAACGAGGTGAGCGCGCGTTTGTTTTCAATTTCTTTTCTTTCTTTTTCGCCTTTCTTCTTCCTTTTCTCAGTCTTTTTCTCTCTCGCTCCCTGCAAAAACTAAACTCGCTCATGACAGGAGAGAAGCACAAAAAAATGCACACGAATCGACGAAATATCGCGGAATTTTAGAGACACCGAGAAATGCAAAAAAAGGACTCTGCTCGAGCGAGAGCACAAGTCGCCTAGAGGAGTTTTTTCGCTTTCAAGTCCAGAGGCCGACCAAATCAATTTTTATAGGTGTTCACTTTCAAAAATTTCGAATTTTTCCAACCCTTTTTCCCGAAAGTGCTCAGAATATTGCAAAACACTGAGTTTTTCCGTCAAAACTATGCGGCACTTGCAAAACTTGACTATTTTGCAATGATGCGGCACGGTTTTTTCTGATCACGTCATCAGAAAACCCTATGCATTGTAATATTGTTCCGGGTAGTCAATGGAAAACGATATAGGCGAAGAAAGAAGACGGTGCGCGTAAAAACCGATGTGTCATTTTCGATGTTTCTTTCCGTCTCTCAATTCGCGATTGTCTATCGGCATACAAAAGAATCGTACAATAGAAACCCTCTTTTATTCAACCCTTGGAGCGTAATGATACCCCCACCAGGCGCGCTCTTCATGAAAAACCTAAACCGGAAACTATGTTGATGTGATTTTAAGCGTACTCCCTCAATTTCGTTGGATTCTATTCGATCTGTATATAGACGATAATATATACTACGCAATGCATCGATAGAATAAAATAAACAAAATGTTAGAATTAGAGAGCCAGAGTCGGGAAAGAGATGACATAATTTAGAGCTCTGCGTCTATGACATAATAAAAACTAGACAGATTTTGCACATTTTCACGAATCATCACCCCCTAATCGTTTGGCGAATTAAAACCTACGTGGCATAAGTGCGATGTTAACCAAAATGGTTCATTTAAAAAAGCTACCTTTTTACGTATTAAAATTGAGTGTTCTTTGAGTTAAATAAAAAGATCTAACCTAAAATAAAGCGAGATATTTGCGTAGTCTAATAGAAAAATTCACGTCCCGATTTGAAAGGAGATTATTATTTACTACAAAAAATGAGCTAATTCCTTACTCAACGATAAAAAGCTGACTATTTTTCGTCTTTTCTCGGGATTTTCTCCAAATTAGTGATTCTGACGAAAAACTAAAACATTAGGGGAGCAGATTTTCAAAAGCTCGGGAGGAGGGGATTTTCTGCAAAAATAATGGAGGGAAAGCAATTTGAAACCGAAATATGAATGAAGATCAGCTTAATTATGAAGCATACGAATAAGAAATGGTTGGAATACGACGCTGGACATTTGAAACTCTGCTTCTCTGGCTTCTATGCTATAGCATTGAAGCATGACAGTAACGCAGAATATTCACTCTAGCCACACCCAACATGATGCAAAACAAATATTTTGCCTTGTATGTCAATCTGAATCGGAATCAGAATCGGCGCGGTGTGGTCGTAATTTGACATGAATTCTTCAAGCATTCACAGTACGAGAATTAGAGAGTCAGAAACGGGAGAAACACTCTTGTCAAATAATAGAAGAGGAGAAACAGAAATTGGAGAAATAGTACGGAAAAGTGTGAGTGAAAGAGAGAGTGTGAGAGGGAAATAGCATGACAGGCAGAGAATGGAAATAGCTGCTTGCAGCAGCAGCAAAGCGATGTGCTGAGGACCGGTTTCGAGGGAGTGGCGAGAGAGTATTCCTTTTTGGGTGAGAAAGAAGCAGAGAAGGAAAGAAAGAAAAAGAAGAACCAAATTGGGAGCGGGGAGAGCGATCATCATCTTCGTGTGTAGAAAAGACACTGGGGAACTTCTCCCAATTTTGTTCCCAGAGAATGTCTTTCTCTCCCCTTTTCCTCCCATCCTCACATTATGCACTTACTAAAATACATACGAGAAGAAGAAGAAAATACGGAATTTTCGAAAAGGGCAATAGAATATCGTTTTTCTAGTGAAACATGGCAAAATTTTATACCAAACAAACAAACAAACGATAAAGCGTGATCTGGGGAACAAAACTACAGTAACCTTGAAGAAATTTGAATTTTCAGGGTGGGATCAGGAATTTTTAAAAATCGGAGAGAAAAGGCATTGATTTTTGGGGAAACGGTCAGTCAGTCGTCGCTCCCTTGCGTCCGTCCACTTTTCCTGCAGAGAATTGCAGTCGCTCGACGAGGGGCTGTCATGTTTATTTTCTGCTTCTTTTCTTCCCCCTCATTTTCCATACTCTCTCACTTTCTCTCCATCTCTTCCTCCTCTCTTTCTATCTCTCTCTGGAATTCGCACCTTCTTCTGTTAGCGCATTCATCTTTTTCGCCTCTTCAAATCAAACCCTATTTCCCCTAGAAGAAATACCATGCAGATTCATGGACCAGAGAACAGAAAATAGCCGAAATTAGCATAAAACCGATAATTTGCAATGAAATCAGGAATATCTGGGCTTTCGACTGCATAAAATGATCAACCGCTATGTGTGTTTGTCATGCATAGGGTAAATGGTAGAGAAACAGGATTCTGCATCCCGTGTCATCGTGCCGTCCTTCAGCGAAAATGTGTTGCTGTAAAAGGGCCACTTGACGCGCTGCCAAAAGTTTCGCTTTCTCTATTGCAGAATTTTCCTCCAGCGCGATTTACGCAGAATACATCCATGTAAAAAGCGAGACCATGTCATAATTCCGTAGTTCAAACTAGACAGATCTAAGCTAAACTTCTCGAGTAATACCATTGTTGTCGTCGTTGTAGTTGTAATTGAAAAGAATCAGCAAAACAGTTCCAGTTAAAAATGCGCGGGGAGGAGAACCCCATTTTTGCTGCAGTCGAAATGTAATGCACCTAACTTTTTCGGCTGCCTGCACGAAGGGGTGAGTATAAAGTTTGCGTTCAAAACATATCTAAAGTTGGCCTGAAAGCGAGAATTTCGATTTTCCGGCGTTTGTTTTGATTAGATTTCGAGTTTGATTTGATGAAGGAATGGATGATTTTTAGAGGAAAGGGGGTAGATTCTTATAAAAAAGGGGTAGCCGTGATGAAAAGGGACGATTTACAGAAAAGAAGAAAAGGGGCCGAGTTTTGGAAAAAGATGGGAAAAAATTCTTTCGGGCGTTTTTGTCGATGATTTTGTCCTGTGCTTCGGGTCGCCGTGGGTTAGGACGGTGAACGAGAAGGTGCTAGAGGCGATTCAAGACATCGAGAAAAATCGAGGCGCAGAGAACGAGGGAAAGAAAGAAAAGAGAGAAAGAAAAGAGAGAAAGCAAGAAGGAGAGAGAAAGAAAGAAAGATATAGAAAAGTGTCGAGAAAACAAACCGAGAGAAGAAAAATACGCAGAAAATGGAAAAATAGTATGGGAATTCGAGAGACAGAAGGAGGGATGCACTATTTCTGCCTTCGGAGATTCGGAAACGGAATTGGGTCAAACTCGCGATCAGACAAACTGCGCGTAGGAAAATAGTCGGAAAATAGAGAAATAGCATGGACAGATGAGAGATGAAGAAAAATAAGGGAAGAAATAGCAATGAATTCTTAGAGATCACAGAGAATTAGAAAGTACGACGTCTTCGAAACAAACAAAGTCAATTTAAGCAGGGAAAGACCGACGTGGCTCTAATTTTCTGCGCTCTCTCATTCTCGAGTACTTTCTTCAAGGCGCAAAATAATAGTACAAAAGTTCGACGTAATGGTATCGATTTATAGATTTTCCGGAAAAATAGGGAAATCGTAAAAAATGTTTATTTCAGGCTAAAATGAACGTTTTAAATTTGGCTATTTTTGCCATGAGAAACTACAAAATGACCACTAGGCCCACACGTGTAAAATGATGAAACAAATTTACAATTTAATTTTAGCGCGTTGGGAAAATTTAGCGTTTTAGTCGAAATTAGAGAATTCCGATACGAATGGAAGTAGTGCTGGAATTCGAGAGAGAAAAAGACATGCATAGAATTCGCTTGTTGGCAGTGCACGGTTGCATGTCCAAAAATGGAGAGGCGAAAAAGGAGAGAGTCTAGGATTTCATGAGACGAAGAGAACCAGAAAAACGAGCCCTCAGGCGACATTATCTGGACGGTGAGAGTGTGGGGATTCGAGAGAGCGGAAAAGACGCAGGGCGAAAATAAACTAGTAATGAAAGCCCTTGCGCGAGGAATGGGCATGCATGATCAGAAGAGCTACTAGATCTGACAGAGTCAAAGAAAGAGACGCAGAGAGTTGGAAAAAAAACGCTGATCCTCACCGAAAATAATCAAACATTTGTTCTAAAATGAAACAGCCTGTAGATAGAGTGCACAAATGTCCAAGTAAGGGTTTGGAGGGGCGTTCAATGCAGAATGGGTTTGTAGTTCATATGAGAATTATTCGAAAAACGGTTTCGGTACGCGGGGTGGAAAATTGGACTGGAAACCGGCCCCGATGCAAGTTTTCCCCACGCCGCGTCCTATCGACCCAAATATAATAGGATGATGCAAAAACGATCGGAGAAAGACTCTTCGGAATAAGAGATTGGCTAGGGAGAGGCAAGGAGGGAAGGTTAAACTGACCAGAAGTAGAACGGGAGGAAAGGGAGAGAAATAGAAAGACCAAGAGAAAGGAGAGAGAGAAAGAGTACGAGAAAGAAAGTTTGGGAGGAAAGAGGTCGGCCCTCTGGTCTGCGCTTTCCTGCAGGAATAGAGGGGCTGCCTAGGGCGCTCTCTGCAGCGCTCCTATTTTCCACTATTTCTCGCTTTCTAACTCTTTTCCTCCCAGCGCTATTTCCCAAAACAAATCAATGCAAGCCGTATATTCGAGAGAGACGAAAAATTAGAATAAATAAAAATGCGCAAATTTTAAAAGTGGCAAACTGTAGTTTCCACCTTCCTTTTTGGAAAATAATATGGGGAAAAAGAGGGCGGAGACCACAAGAGGACAAAAAATCGAAAATCGTATAGAAGATGTCGAAAAAGTGAAGTTCCGATATATTATCTATAAAATGGACTGTATTGGCTTTCCCGGGGGCATAAGCTGAAAGGTAAATGCGAGAACGCCTTTCCTCTGCGTCCTTTCCTTCTCCAAACTTGAGGGAATACCTCCACATATAATGCTTGAAATGGAAGCCTATTCAGGCTCGAATTCTTTTTAATCTTACTTTCAAATTACCTTTAACTTTGACCAAAGCCGAATAAATTTATATTTGGAAGTTTTCAGAATAGGTATATCAAATTTAAAATACATCATAATTTAAGGAAAAAGCTGATCGCCATTAAAACGAGTATAATCGATCAAACTTTCAAGGCTCATAGAACAAGACACCGGGACACCAGTTAGAAAAAGGCACCGGCTTTTCTAAGAAATAGTATGGGGAGGCAAGATAGGAAAAGAAAAAAGCCGATGTCTTTTTCTAGGAGCCAATTTTTAACCTCCACAAATGTTTCAGCGGATTTTGTTTATTTGGTCTCTAGACTCGTCGGTGTTATTACGAAAATAAATAACCACCACTATGGCATATGTGAAAGTGCAAATTTTTGACTCCGCCTCTTTCTAAGTCTGCAAATTTAATGCATAGTTGTTTTTCGTTTAACATAAACAATAAACAGGATCAGGGCGATCAAAGAATCGAGGAAGTCGAATTTTTTGTTAGTATTTTTAATGGAAAGGCAAAAATTCGAATTTTAGCCGGGGGAGAAACGTATGAATCCTGTGATTTTCAGGGGGATTGAATTTTTCGGCCAAAATGGCGAGCTGAGAGGTCCAGACCCATTTAGCAGATGAATAAATAGAGGGGCGATTTTCGGGAATTCAAGGCTTGAAAAATTTCAGGCAAAAAGCGGACGAAAATTGTAGAAAGTACTGGATATCTCTAAAATGATCGAAAATTTGACTGATCTTTTAAATTTCAAAGGATATATGAAATCTATGATTAACAAGAGCATTGATGAAACCCAATTTAAATAGTTTTTTGCTCAATGAAGACCAGCTTTTTTAGGTTTAATTTGGAATATATGATGTATCCCAATCAATAGAAATGAATATGCTTTTTAGAAAGCGCAGATATATTTTCCCGTTCTGACAAGAATCAAAAATCATCGCGCTATCCGAGAGAAAATAAATCGCTCTACATAAAACGCGATCTGATCGGCGGATATATTTTATCGAGGATTTTTAAGAAAGAGCAAAAACAAGAAAAAGAAGATAATCGTACTTTGACCTAGGTGCAAAAATCCGGAGGCTTCAAAATTGCAAGGGAGTTAATCTTTAAATCGGAGCCTGCTGTGAAACCTCACAGGTTTAATCTTATCAATCTCTCTCTTTTCTATATCCCTATTTCCCATACTATTTCTCCCTCCTCTCGTTCTCTAGCCGAACCCTTTCTTTTCATCCGATCTATTGGCATCCGGACGCCTTTCATTTGGCACTCTGCGCCCTTTTCTCTATACTATTTCGCCTCTTTCTCTTGACTCTTTCCTTCCTTTTGTCTCATTTCACGAATGCTATTTCTTGACAGATGTCCGGCTTCTGCAGTGCAATGTCGGCTGGCATTTTGCGCTTTCCACTCGGTCTTTCTTTATTTTTCTCTCCCTTTCTGCATTCCTCCAGAAAAATCGAAACTCCACCGCACGGTTGATAAAAACGAAGTTGATCTTAATCCAGTAGATTTTCAATAGAAAATGAAATTCTTGAAAAATCGATAATAAAAATAAAAATTCCCGAAAAACAAACAAAATGAGTAAGGTGGTGCTAAGTTGTCTTAAAGAAATGAGTAAGAAAGGGGAAAATAGAAATACGGAGAGGAATGACCTAACAAAGTTCAAGAGTCAACAAGAAATAGGAAATAGATCTAGGAGTACTTCCTCGTATTTTTTCTCCCCGCTCTATCTAATTACGCTCTATTTTCTTATCTTATTTTATTGTGCCACGCTGCGCCAGTGCAATATCAAGAGAAATAGCGCGTTTCTTTGGATCAAGATTAATAAGATAAGGATATACGAAATCCCCTCTTTAAAAGCAAATATATACAAATTTCGGATGTATGAACTTGGGTTATTCTGATTGCGCAATATTCAACGCTCCGTCTTAATGTCCCATCCGAGTGATTCAATTATAAACATATGATATGTTAATATAAACGGAGGAATGGGAGAAAGAAAAGGCTCTTCTCGGAATGAATTAAGAATATGACTTTCTCCATTCCCCCTCTTCTCTCTAACTCTTATGTTGTCTATCATTAATATGATAGTCTGAATAGACTCGTTGCCGAGTAAGTTGTTATTGATTATCCTCAAGCTTGTGCATATAGCCTAACTGTAACTCTATTAGCAGCCGGCCTAACTTGTTTACTAAATCCCAATAAATTAATGTAAAATAAATGAAGATCAAATTTTATATTTCAATCTAAACTTCCTGGTTTCAAATGAAGATCAGCTTAACTAATTAAAAGCAGTCCTAGGGGGACGATCGTCAGAAAGCCCTTGCGATCTACTTCCCAGTATATTTCTTATCAAATTTCTTCCTTCTATCCACAATTAGTCAAATTTCTACCATTACGATCTGATATCATAATACTGATTTCGCTCTCGCGACCCGCCCACTGTATATTTTATTTTCGTTTAGCGAAAATGCTCCCTAGATCTGATTAAAAGATATGTGCAGCCCCCTTTAAAAGTGGACATATAAAATTTCGGATATATGAAATCCCTCCTCCTATCATCGAGACACAAAGCCTGACTGTTCCATTCATCTCGCTTCCTTCACAGTGTAATCCGTATCTCTTCCCTTTCTTATTTATCAACGCTATTTCTCCTGATATCCATTGGCAACTTTCCAATGACCATCAGGCTAGGAATGACCTATCGCAAAATAGCGTTGATTTTGCCGAGAGTAAAAGAGATAAGATAAATAGAGATAGAGAGAAATATAATTCGTTTTGAAGAGAGCAAGAAGAAGGGCATTTATCATAAGGCAAAAATTTTCACATTATTTATTTTCCCATAAAAATTAATTTTGAGAAATTTGCTCTATGCATCCTTTAGGTGAGAAAATGGCCGGCAAATAAAGAAAGGGGGACCTGAATTAGAGATTGTTGAAATTCGAGATAGGAAGAGAAAAAATACGGTTCTTTCTTTCTCTAAATTTCAAATACTCTCTCATCCTTAGAGGAAAAGCCCGAAATCGTGAACGGAGTTCGACAAATAAAACACAAAACTGAGGGTTCGTTCGAAAGAAAAATGTGAATCGTCGAGAGCAATTCTTGCAGAAAAATCACTTTTTTGGAAAAAAATAGAACTCCTATTTAAAAATAGAAGAACCACAATTTTTCTAGGGAGTATATAAGGGCACTTTAAAGATATGCTTAAAATTCTGTAGAAAGCTATATTTTAATATAAGGCCCCCTCTCTTTAAAAATAAAAGATCAGCTTTTCTAAAATGTTTCAATTTCTATAGAAGGTAGTATTTGAATAGAAGGACACCCTCCCCCTCTGCTAAAATATAAGATTTGCGTAATAAAGTGCGGCCTCAAGATACGAATTTTTCAATGCGGGGAGGCCATCGTTTTGTGGTAGCCCCTTGTATAGGGAAATGGCAAAGAAAAAGATAAAAAGTGAAAGGAAAGAAATAGCATTCGATTCGGAGAGAAACAAACAAATGCAAACATTGTTAGTGAAAATAAATAGTACTGAGTCTTGGGAGGGAAAAGAAAGGGAGCCGATCTCGAATGATAGTGACGCTGATACGACTTTATGGCCTGTCCATCTACAACGCTCTCGTAACTTTCCATACTATTTATCGAAATGCGTTTTCTTTTCTATTCCTTGATTAGTGTCATACTCTCCAATATTAGGTTTGACGCAACAGTGGTGATATTCAAAAAGAATAATTCATAGTTTCTACAAGTTCCGGACTTCATACCTTAGATCTTAAGAAAATTCTAGAAAAATAGCAAAATTCGAAATTTCTCGAATTTGCTTTCAACAAAGTTTAAAGTTGTTTATGAGTTTGTGACCAGCGAAAAAGTTCGACTTTTACCTCATACGAAATGAGAATTGTCTGATAAGTTATCAGCGCAAATCATAGAAAGTCTGCAAAAAGTCATCGTCTTTATCGTGGATTCAGGAATTATGCTTTCAAAGTAGAAAGTAGCAGCAAAGAAATTAAATTCCTGGGTTTGAGTGACGCATTGAATTCTAACATGTCAATAACAATTTTAAAACCCTCAATTTTGGAGAAGAAAATAAATTTATGATTGACTGACTCTTTTATTTGGATATTGAGCATGCCATGTATAGAAAATTGTGCAATTACACACACAGGGGGTTATTATATTTATGTTTCTTTTTCTTAGATAAGATAAAGATTTTCCTATCTATTATAGAGAGAAAAAATAAACTTGGATAAATTTAAAAGAAAAAAAACTTTATTATTTTCCGATTTAAAACAACAGTAAAAGATTCAACAAGAAAGCCATTTTTAAATAAAAAGGCAAAATGTGATATTTCTTTAAAATCAATAAATCTACCGTATCACAAGAACTGCTTCTCTTTAAGGTTCTTGACCAAGATATAGGCGTCATCGGGCTCGATCCGTTTGTAGTACTTCTCCACGACGCCCTGAAACCAAATTAATCAACTTTCGAAGCTTAAATTTGATACTCTGAGTCTTTTTGTCGTGTTAATTTTATGGATTATTTAAAGCAAAAATCAGCTTGAATTTTAAGAATCGATGGATAAGAATATACCTGCTCAGTGAAACCGTAACGCTTGTAGAACTGGAGCGCGGTTTCGTTGTTAACCTGAAAATCCTTTTTCTGCTCTTCAGGCAACGCTGCAAGCGACGCGTACGACATTCAACACCTCACGACATGCAAAAGAGCGTGGAGAAAAGAGATCGTTATCAGCCAATACCCTACACTATTTTTGCATGTCTTGAGGTCTTGATATCGTGCGGTTTCTGAATAGCCGCTCTTCATTATAGAAAAAATCCCACATTTATATTTTCTAAAAAAAATGTAAGAAATCATATTTCAAACTCTACAAGAAAAAAACATGATTTCTACAATATATAATTAAACTTTTTTAAGGTTTAAATCTTACCTGAACATGCAGGAAGATGTATTCGTAGGCAGGGTCCTTTCTGCATAGCGCGAACACGTGTTTTAGGAGCATGTCGCCGACGCCAAATCTAGAAAATAAAGGATTTCGTATACCCAAAATAAATAGTCTACTGTCTGTACGGAGCGAGTGTCCCCAGAGTCATGATGTACATCCCCTTCTTCCCGTTGTAGGCATCCGCGCGACAGCACACTGCTCCGACAACCACATCGTTGAAATACGCGTACTTCGCGAGTTCGCCGGCGCTTATCACCTGAAAATTAACAAACAAATAGCTTGTTTTAGCAATATTCAATCAAAAACTTATCATTCTGCCCATTCTTGAATTGGCTATAAAAAGTTTAGCAATATCCCGTCAAAGTGTTCAAATTTAACCTATTTTTGAATAACCTACAAAAATGAGACAAAATTAAAAAAAAAGAGGTAAGACTTTAGTATTCGGGAGGTAAAAAAACTTATTAAAAAATACTTATTTTAGTGCAATCGACTGTGCTGAGCACGAATATGATATTCATTTTTGTCGGAAATGTATTCTAGAGCTTCTAGAGCACCTGCAAAAGCTGAAATCTCCTATATAAGAAATTGACTAGTGGGCATAGTAAGCGTGTTTTATATGCATATAGGGGTAATCGAGGGCGTAGAATTCGAATATGATGTTCATTTACATCCCAGAACATTCTAGAACAAGTTATGAGACTTTATTTAATAAAAAAAGTTTCCTTATATAACGGATATATTATAGCGTATAGAATTGCATTGAATAATGCATGTTTATAGGGGTAATCGAGGGCGTAGAATTCAAATATGAAGTTTATTTTTTAGTGATAATCAGTCCTAGGAACATAGAACTAAATTTAAAAAAAAAACCCATTGAAAGGGCCCGAGTACCGGTCTGCCTACCCTCGTTCGTTGATTCGAAACTCGATACCGAAATTTTTCCTACCCTCTTTCGTATTGATGTAATTTTGCATTATCCTATGCCTATTTGTGAAATGGATAAAGCCTATGCCTATCTCACCTGTACTTCTGGTCCTCATATTCGAATTCTGCGCTCTCAATAACCCCTATAAACATGCATTATTCAATGCAATTCTATACGCTATAATATATCCGTTATATAAGAAAACTTTTTTTATTAAATAAAGTCTCATAACTTGTTCTAGAATGTTCTGGGATGTAAATAAGCATCGTATTTGAATTCTACGCCTTCGATTACCCCTATATGCATATAAAACACGCTTACTATGCCCACTAGTCAATTTCTTATATAGGAGATTTCAGCTTTTGCAGGTGCTCTAGAAGCTCTAGAATACATTTCCGGCAAAAATGAATATCATATTCGTGCTCAGCACAGTCGATTGCACTAAAATAAGTATTTTTTAATAAGTTTTTTTACCTCCCGAATACTAAAGTCCAGCCAAAAAAGAAATCATAAAAGTAGAGCTTTATCAAAATATTCAGAAAATAAATAAATTTTTCAAAAATCCACCTCGGTGTAAAATTTGTCATTGTACGTAACAGGGAAGACGGCTTGGTTGAGTCGTCTCAATTGCTGAAATCGATAAGTTTAAAATTTCACTTTAGGATTACTGTAATTGTTTATTCCTCACCAAGACATTGTGGTGCGTGATGTCGCCCAGCTGGATGTCGTATCGGCCGGCGACGTTCTTGCGTTTCTGGTTCGACGTCGACGCTCCAGAATCCGACAACGTCAAATCGTCGACTCTTTGGGCGATTTCCGCCGCCATCTGAAATAAAAAATATCAAAAAAATTGAAAAGCAAAAAGAAATGCAAAATGACTGAATTTAGAGAACATTGATATCGATTGAAACGCAGTGTAAAGTTAGAGCGTTTTCACCATACTAATATAATAAAGCATTAGTTATATTTTACGCATTGTTTTTTTTTTACTTTATATTTTATATTGTATATTTATCCCAGCTTAATATTGTGCATTAAGCTTGAATAATATATAATTCTTTATATTTAAACAGTAATAAATAGTCTGGGAAAAAACGTTCTCATCTGATTATTCAGTATATGTTCAGAAGCTCATAACTTATCATCAGCTTCAAAATTAAAAATAACTTGATATTGTATATATATGCCTTAATTAAATAACTTTTAGTATCGTTAATTGGAAAGAAAGTCGATATTCACTCCGCAAATTAGAAATCGAATTTGGAGTGAAATAGTGAGTCGCGTAGAAGAGAAACAAGACGAATAGCGCAATTTTTGAATATCGACACGTTCTCTCCCAATCAATAATATCAGAAAACAAATTTCAGAAGCCGGTATTTCGATCGGATGGTCGGAAATGCTAATAGGGAGTCACAGAGGGACGAGATTTGCGCGGTAACGTCGATTTTCCCGGAACATATCGAGGTCGAAGCGGAACATGCTGTCGTTTTGAAATTCTCTCAGCCGATCGAAATCCGATTATCCATAGATCTACCTCAGGGATATCCGAATGAGTAGGGCGATTTCATATATTCGGATTTAGATTTGTTACTTATTAAAAAAAAAATTAAAGCATAAGATAAAAGTTGAATATTGTTGTAATATCTTTGGAAAGATTTCATACATCATTCACTATCAAACCCTGCGTTTTCAAAACTAAAATATTAAAGAGTTGAGCTTTTTAAACTAGTTTAGATGTCATTGAATAATTTGCATATATCGTCATTTAGAGTTATTAGCGAAGCTAAAATTAATTAAGTTATATCTCCATTTTAAAGATGTCCTCCGTCATATTCCCTATCCGGACCAGAGTTAAGCGGTCCGAATCGGGAATTTCTGGAGCGGCAGCTGAATGAAGCTTGGAATGATTCCCCATATCAACCGATCATCTTCACTTGGGCTAATGTTATTATCGAATTTTTGCAGGTAAGGTTTTTATTTCTCGTTAAAATATCGCCAATGACCGATAACTTGAGACGAAATAAATGGTGCGCACAAATTCGTATATGAAAAGTGCACTGCGTACATTTACAAATAATCGTTGCATCCATTCCTTGAATATGAGATTGATATCGTAAAGTCTGCTGCTGCGAAAACAACGTGCTAATTTATACGCATCAAAAGTCCGTATCATTTAATTTGTCTCAAGCAATCGGTCTTCTTTAACAATAAACGATATTGCAATTCATAAAAGAAATAGTCAAACACTAACCCTAAAATCGATACACTAGTTTCGATTGCTACTTTTATTGATGACCTAAGATTTTTAGGACCGACACAAACCCGACGATCTTCGAATGGAAGGCGGCATCACCGAGCTGGAAGACGATTCTGAAAGCCCAAGTACGTCGCAGGGGTCTTGTAGCTCAACTACTATGGAAAACAAAAAGTATACCTTCTAAAAACTGGGAATTTTTAAAGATTTTCAAAAGGCACACGATATTCCACGGAGAGTCGTTCACCGACAGGAAAAGCCACTTCCAAGCGCATTTAGCGCCGATCAAAAGTGAGGCTGAGGTAGGCAAATAATTACTTTTTAATATCCGGATCTTCTAAAGTACTCTTTTTCAAAAGACTGGGACTTGGAAGAATATTTCAGGCTCGAGAAGTCATGTCTCAACTCTTGGAAAACGGAAAGGTCGCGAGAGCTACGCATAACATCTACGCTTTCCGAGTCAAGGAAACCAGGAAGGGACGTGAGATTTTGTAAGATTTTGACAAATATTCGACCTCCTTAGAATTGAAAAGACCCCTTAAGTTTAGACTCCAAGACTGTGAGGACGACGGAGAGACGAAAGCTGCCTCGAAAATTCTGGAAATCATGATCCGAATGGAGGCCCTAAATGTGATCGTAGTTGTGTCGAGATGGTATGGGGGTATTCACTTGGGACCAGACAGATTCAGGTAGACTCAGTTTCAAGTCACACGCGAATTTTTGCACAGCTCAAATTTCAGACACATAAACAACCTGGCCAGGGAGATACTGACCGAGCACGGTTATGACAAGAAAAGTCCCAAATAATAATCGATTTTATTTCTCTTCTTAGTTCTAATTTTATGTGTATAATTTGATTGAATGTGGTATCATTTAAATTTCATTAATTGCAGGTATTACAATTAAATACTATATATCTTATCTTAGATCAAAATATTTCGCTAGCCATTCAATTTTTTCAAATGAAAATACTGTACCATTGTCCATATTAAAATTGTGATTTTATGATTGTTACCAGTGCATTAAGTCCATTAAAGTTCGATTTTTTTTTCAAATTTTCTATACAGATGCAATTCTAAGATCAAATTTCTGGGCTCAATTCAATTAGGGCGTCAAATTTACATGCGCAATTAAGTTGAGTCCTCGGTATATAAAAGCATGACATCTTGCATAAATTATCCCTTTCAAGGAAAATTTCACATCTATGAGCCAAAATTACAGTAATTCTCCTTCTAAAACTAAAGGTATTATTCTTCTGAATAGAAATTTGCATAGTTTGAAGAATTTAGAAAACTTCTCCAACTCCCCATACATGTCGATTTCTCAGCAAAGAAGGTTCTTGGAAAACCAAGAATTTGCTCTACTTGCAAAATATCTACCCCTAGCTAGAGCGATAGCAGGCCAACATATTGACAAAGTATTTTTATCAGATATAATTTGTCCAAATTATATTTTAGACTACGATGGTCAGAGTGGCGTTATCATACATCAAATTGCAACAATGCTTCATTAGACTGTTGCCTATCTATCAAAATTATTATGGTATCAACAAAAACTTTAATCATTTTTGAAAACGATTTTTTCAGGTGAAGAATGGTTCAGGAATGTCGATGCTTTAGATGTAAAAATTCAAATATACCCTGAAAAATAACCGCTTTTTCCAGGTTCTAAATGGATTTTTAATGATCGTCGACTCTAAGGGTGACACGGTTTATGTTAGCGAGACAGTCAGTCTATACCTTGGACTATCTCAGGTCAAACTTAAGCTAAAAGTTAAAAACGAAAACTGAAAGCTTCAGGTCGAAATGACGGGAAATCGCTTCATAGATTATGTTCACAGAGATGATGTCGAGTTATTTCAATCGGTAATTCGATAATTATCCCCTACTTAGCGGTTTAATTGCTATAACTAGGCAATTAACTACACTCACATTAATTGGCAGCAAATGTGCAATATTCGAATGAGGTCTTCATTGACGAAGAGAGCTAATAAAGATACAATTCGATCTAGTCCGGGCTATAAAGTAGGAAACTTGAGAGATTTTGATCAAGATCAACCTTTCTCTCGATTTCTCAATTCAGGCTAATTGCTTAGGTTGTTTAGGTAATCCGAGTCGAGTTATCGCAGTGCCACGAGAATTGTATCGAGATGTACTGCCATCCCTTGCCCTCTTTAATTTTATCAACCCTTGCCATACCCCACAACTCATTCACCGTTTCAGTGATGCTGGATTTTACTATAGCAAGCTTGGATGATCGGTAAAATATTTGAATTAAAAAAAAACCGATTTTTAGGGCCTCTCAACTCCTGTCTGATCAGAGATTTCTAAATAATCGAATTGTCGGCAAATCTCTGTATTTATTGGTTCATCCCGATGACGCTGAGACGTTAAAAAGGCTGCATTTAGAGGGTATCCTTAAATCTTTTGATTTTTATTTTAGATAGGTAGTAAAATTTCAGTTTTCAAATTGGGCGCTTGCAGATCGCCATTAATTCGGCTATTATTGAATCAGACTTGTGAGAGCTTCTACGTTGAGGCATACTTTACCTCTGAAGCCCATACATTATATATGGAATTATTGAATTTAGTGCGACCTATTCCGGTACACTTCGCAAGGCGCCAAGTGGCTTGTCGACTCCATCACCGTCATTTTTACAGCCGTTTAAATTGTTTGAAGAATTAGCATACATCCGAAATATTTGATGAAAATTTGCTTATATCAATAAAAAATCTTATGAATCTGCATGTTTTTTTCATTTTCTAAAATTTTTATAAGCCACTTCTGAAAATGGCCCCGATGTTCGCGGCAGTGCTACTTTTCTGCGGGCGAGGAGTGAAGAAATTGAAGAGAGGTCAATAGTTTGGATAAGAGATCAGTTTTGCAGCGTTTGCCTCGTTTCCGGACACGTCCACGTGGGCGTCGTAGACAAACTTGCGCACCCCCAACCCCCATGTCTTATCACAGCCAACACATTCGATAATCACCGTTCCAAACGTTCGATCGAACGTGTCAATATAAGCGGGTTGTTCGAAATTGTTTAGATATTTTTGGCCAATTATGATATTTATCACGTCGGATCTTTCCTAAGTCCTATGACAAATACAGTCGACGACGATTACAAGATGCCAAATATTTTGAACGCCATTCGCAAAAATATTTCTTTATTTTCGTTCGTCGATCGAAATTTCAAGTTCAAGAGTGAAAAAATCTGGGATTTAAATTATTTATACGTTGCTGCCATCATACCCTTTGAGAAAAAAAATCAAAGTAAATTTAAAATAAGGAGAACCTAGCCCACGAAAACTAAATTATATTTTGAAAAGAAAAGGCGGTACAAGGAAGGCAACTTTTATAAAATATATAAGGCAAGAGACGACATTCTGATCTATTGACGAATTGAGGCACGTAAAGTGTGGAGCATATTTGCAGGGGGCGAAATTGGAATTTTTCTTGGCCCGCCTCCTCCAAATATACCCATTATCACATGATGAATTGAGGATTATGCAAGAGGAATGACAAAGTCGAATAAGTTGGCAAGACGATTACAAATATACTGCGTCAAAGTTGGGAATATTGAAACTGGCAAGAAAATTTACACAAAAATTATTCGATATTTTCTAGCTGGAAATTAGTGCATTTGATTCAGGAAATGCCAATTTTCAGCGTGTCTATCACCACCCAATGGAACAAAAAATGCGCACAATATCAGGGATGTGAAAATTCTCATGAGGCATGGCACACCGAAAAAATCTTTAAAAATCCACTACCGTAAATCTTCTACAAATTAGAATGCAGCATATCATAGAAGAAATAGGCACTCAAATATAGTGATTATGCAAGAATAATAATTGAAAGATGCCAAAGGATATGTGTTATGAATCGCTCTTAAATTATGCACAACTCGATTTGCAGAAAATATACAAAGTGAAAGAATATCGTATTGAGATGTAAACTATGAGCACTTATGTGAAATCTAAAAGGAAAAAATAAAATTAGAAAATTAAATACAAGGCAAAAATCGCCCATTCCGAAATAACATTCCAACATGCCAAGTTAAAAATTTGGCCGATAGCGAAACTCTCTCCACGCAATTTTTATACGGTTATTCACCGTAATTCAAATCGACTTTGATCTCGACGATTTTGTCGGACTCTTGCGGGAGGAAGGAGGTTAGTGGAGATTGGACTGGTGCGGGTTGGTGGTGGTTCCTTGCCGAGTTGTTCGCGTTCTGCGCCGCTTGG
Organism: Diploscapter pachys; assembly: GCA_002287525.1. Lineage (NCBI taxonomy): Eukaryota > Metazoa > Nematoda > Chromadorea > Rhabditida > Rhabditidae > Diploscapter > Diploscapter pachys. The sequence continues at coordinate 5,077 of LIAE01010477.1, read as the reverse complement.
CTCATCTGCCAGCCGCGCTCCTTGGCCTTGACGTAGTCGGGGAAGCACTCGTGCAGCAGAGTGTTCCATTCTGCACGCATGTCGTCCGTGCTGAAACTTCTCTATCATCCAAATTCAACGAGACTTGCTTCCTTACGTGATGTCATTAGCGTCGTCGCTCCTGTGACGACACTGCCGAGCGTGCGAAATCACGTTCGACTTAATCCCGATGAAGTCACAGTCCCAGCATCTAAAATTTCGCATTTTAATGCCGATTCAGGTGTTTATTTAGGGCAACTTGGAAACCTCAAGCTCTCAAGCGATGCGAAATAGTGTGAGAAAAGAGTCGTTTTCCCCTGCAATTTCTCTCACCCTAGTTCGCATGACTTGAGGAGCGTTTGAGGTCTCCAGATAGTCTTTAGTTAGTACTTGTAAGGTTTGCTCTCGCTGTGGATCATGATGACATGTCTCAACAAGTTCCATCTCGACCCCGTCGAATTCAGAGTCGTCGGCTTGCCGCATAGCTGAAAATGTAGCGTGTCAGGTGGTCATCAGATTGCTTTTGAGGTGTTCATCCCTTACCGCGCATTTGTACGTGGCTTTGCAATGCACTCGTCCATAGGCCTTGCTCCGTCCGTTCCTGCTCTCCTCCAATTCGTCTGCAGGAAGCCATCTGTGCTTCTTGGTCGGAGTCGGATGCGTTGGCGCTGATTCATCCTTTGCCGCTTCCCGTTTAATGCCTCGATTCTCATCGAATAGTGAGCTCTGGAAGATGGATCTCTTAAGATATGTTTTTAATGAGGCATCAGCTATGTGACGGAGGACGGAGGGCTTAACTAGAGGGCACTCCATTAGGCTTTTTGTTGTTTAAGTACCCGTTCGTCACTTCATAGTTAAAACCTCCGTCATATAGGGTAACTGTCTCTGGACGAGAATCGTCTTTCTGCGTACCCCAAAAGCTGATCCAAGCACGGGGTTGAGCAGATGGATCATGGATGCTCGGACTTGTTCGTCTGAGGGACTGCCATTGATCGAATTCACTCCCTGGTCGCCGTCGCAGTTCTCATCCATGATTTCCGCCTTGATATCGTCGCTTCCAGCCTTGCTGATTGTTTCACTCGCCAGAGCAATCTCGTCCTCATTCAGCTCGGGGCTTCTGAAAATTATCACCTTTCCAATGTTTTCTTGATCTAATAACATACATTCGGCAACCTGGAAAAAACAAGAAGACAGCGAAATAGTATTGGAAAAGAAACATACAAGACTCTTCCCCTACCCCACCCTATACTATTTCGTGTGCCTTGTCGTCTTGTTGTCTTGTTTTTGCCAGATCGCCCATACATACATTCTCGTTTCCGGCTCTGATCGTCGATTGTTGTTCGGCGGTGTTCCAAAGGGGTTATTCAGAGCGGCAGCCTGAGCCATGATGATCCGCTGAATCTGCTCTCGCTGACGGTCATGCTCCTTTCGGGCCTCCTAAAATCAATGCCATTTTGATGATTAATATGAAGATTGAAATGAGTGCGCTACCATTTCCCTATTCTTTTCTTCGAGTAGCCGGGTTATTGACAAGGCTGCTGCCTGCTGCTGTTGAAGCTGTTGTTGTTGAGCGTTGTTTATCGTCGAGATCAGATTTTGGATATTCGTGTCGTTTTTCTGAAGAAAAAGCATTTTACTTCGATTTTTTCGAGTTTTATATTTCACTGCACAATATTATTCGTCATGCTGCGATTCGACTATGACTGCACTATTTTATCCACTTCACAACAAACTTCAAAACTTCAAGACCTCAGAAAATCAATCATTCCACTCAGTACGCCGTTTGACCCTAACCTGCTTCCTCCAAGAAAAAAATGCCTGCTGTGTTTCACTTTCATTCCGACGGAAGAGACTGAACTTTCTCTTGACTGTAGTTTAGACTCCTCTCCCCCAAGACAGTTTTTTTCTTCAACCAACTTACCTGTGGGGTACTGTTTGCCGAGTTCGGTAAGGATGCATTCATTCCCATCATGTTCTGCTGCACGGTTGAGACTGATCTAAAAGTATCAATTTTTCAGGACTTGGAAAATTAGTGCTACTTTTTCTGCAGAGCCGACGCAATGTCGTTAATTGAGATGCCTTTTCGGAGTTTCTTTGCTCCATTCTGCTTGTATTTCAGCGAGGGATGATCGGAGAGGTCTGTAACGACAGCGAATTTGTCGTAGCCGTGGGTTACCTGAATTTCTTCAATTATTTAAAGTATAGGGAAAATCGATGATATACCAAATATTCGACTAGCGTCATGGTCGACTGAGTGTTCGCCACTTCGACCACCACGAACTTGGACTGCATCTCGAAGGACGCCGTCGTCTGTAAAGAAGTATGCTCATTGAGAAACACCCAAAATCAGTGGAAAGTCAAAGATATCTCAACGTTTCAAACGTTGTCGCCAGTTGTCAATCAATAACGAACAATTTGAGTTTTCTTATATTTCAGCCAAATAAATATGAGTCAACCAAATATATACGAGCAACAAATATATGTGAGAAAGAGTGATAATGAGATTAAGCTTCTTCGTGCTCTTGAGAATAGTCCATAGCTGAGGAGGATTCGCTAGAGCCTTCGCCGATGCGTTTCCACTTTCGGTACGTAGTGCCGAAGCACTCGTCCAATAACTCGTTCCATTCTGCGTCGAGCTGAGGATTGCTGAAGTTCGTGGTATATAGCCAAGTCAATTTTTGGGTAGGTGTTTTACCGCATATCAATGTAATGAGCTCCAGAAACATTGCCGTGATGCGTCGCGATATGCTTGATCAGGTAGGTCTTAATGTGCGAATAGTCGCACTGCGAGCACTTGAAGGGTTTGTTGCAGTCGTGCATGATCCAGATGTGTCTCATCAAGTTCCAGATTCGATTGGGCGAGTATACGACAAGTTGTCCGCACTTCTGAATCAACACTTGCTTGGAATGTATGGCGCAATTATTCGGCATTGAATTGAGTGACAACAGGCCACACAATGACACTGAGATGATCGCTATTGCATTGCACCAACCTTGCACGTTGTTTTGATGCTATTGTTCCCCCTCTCGCCCCGACATCTGCCTCTGCGTCTGACGGGACAGCCGCCGCCCTTCTCTCTCGCACCAGGGAATAGACTGCTGATGGCAGCATCGAATCCAGCTGCCATTTCATCACCAACGCTGGATGCTCCAGTCGAGCCCGAACCCGTCCTTGCGGCGGTCAAGTTTCCGCCAGATGATTCGGCTTCGTCCAACATGCTCATGGATGAGTGATGAGAGGAGGATCCATGATGCAGATGGGCGTGGTGCTCGACCTAAAATCGAAAACTCCATTGACTGTCACACACACGAATTTGATCTGACCATTCCAAACTGCCTGACTGCATCGAGTTCCATAGGCACTATTGGATGAGGATGATGGTGATGATGATGAGCAGTTGTGCTGATCTGATGGTGCAAGTATTGGAGTGGCTTGAGCTCTTCAGGCGAAATCAGATGGCTTGAAGTGTCATGATGAGAAGCGAGG
>LIAE01010475.1:138285-157700 GCA_002287525.1 Diploscapter pachys | reverse complement strand
GATTGGATCATTCGCTCATTGTCGCTAGCGGAAAATTGTATGCAATCGGAGGGTGAGCTGAAATTTCGTATATCTTTTACTAAATATTTGCTAACCTAGATTTCAAAACTCACATGGAAATGTTTGTAATTCAATCGAGGAATACGATCAACGAACGAATGAATGGCGTGAAGTCGGAAACATTGACATAAAATAAAGCTTGATTATAATAATCTCAGATTTCATATAGAAATTTTCTTCAATAAAAATGTGAAACAATAATTTAACTTCAATGCACGTGATACAGGAAACTCTCGAATGAATTCAAAAGTAACGAGGAAAAATTGTTGTAACTGAAATAACTTTTTAAAAATATTTCTTAAAATGAAAACTTCCTACTCTCTCATCCTCCTGAGCATGTTGCATTTGAATGCGAGATGACATTTTGGTGGCATTCGAAATTGAGCAGATTATTGTCCAACCAATTAAAATTCCTTCATTTGTTTATTTCTAATTCCTAATAATTTGTCTAAATGATTAATTTTATGATAAGCAGACTTGGAAGTTCTCGATCCGATACTTGAATCTTGTTGAGAAATATCGTAGCTTACTTTCAATTGACTATTTATCATTATGGACAAGAGAACATTGGACAATGTCGAATCTTATATCGTATCGAAAACTTCCAAGTCCAATGATAAGTTTTTTCTCGCAAAATATTCGACATCGCTATTCTCTTATCAATTCTCGTTCAATGTAAAAGCCTGCCTTCTCGCTCTTAATAATTATTGATTTGTTTTATTTATTTACGCATAAATGCAGAATTTCTTTATTTCTTAAATCAGCACAAATTTTTATTTAAAAAAAGTTAGTTGGACATGTAGACTAACTCCCAGCTAGGCAGCCATGCTCGCATAATGAAGTGATAGAACAGCGCATCCTGGAGAGATGAGAGGTCAGGCTCGAATTATGATTATGAGAGTCATGAGTTTGTGAAGAATAAGTTTGCGAAGTATGAATTTTCATTAAATAGCCACTCGCAGTGGACTTATTCGAGGTACCACTAGGCCACAGTATTACATTCGTATAATCTTTCCTAACATTTGTCTTACTGACTAATATTAGCTCGCTTTATAGCACACGAGGAAGGCATTGATAGGCATTGATTGAATTCGAAGTCAACCAAATTCAGCCAGAATGAATGGTGAACCTATTTCCAAAACTGTAAGTTGAAATTTAAATTAGTTTTCTGTAATGAATTACTTTTTTCAAAGTGATGACATTTTATCAGAAATTTTTAGCAACTACCATCATTTGTTGAAATGTTGGATGCTTCACAGAAAAATATCATTAAAGACTTATGGAATGTGGATGATTTGTCTATTCTCGATAAAATCGATAACATCGATCCGATTTCGAACAAAATGCCGTTAGAAGCGAGAAGGGAGTATAGAAAATGGCGTTTTCTAATGGACCGATCGAGGGTAAATCAAAATAGGCATTTGTTTTTATCAATAAAAATGCCAACGGAATTTTAGATGCCAAGTTTCTACGATTCCCAAAATGAGGAGATCAAGATGGTAATTGCCGGAATATTCAAGGAGTTTCCTGATTTAGGTAATGTAAATACACCTGAAGCAGCACTATTTCATGAGTTTAGAAAAATTCGCCCGAGCCATAATGAACATAAAACCAGTGTTGAATAACTCAGATGCTTTCGACAAATGGATGGAGAATGAAGAAATCGAATTCAAAAAACCTCCAACTCAGGAAGATATAAAAAGGGGATCAACTTCTCAATCGGTAAGTTATTATGTAAGGCTGATTACGTTTTATGTTATGCTATATTATTTTCCGCTAACTGGAAAAGTAGTCACATTTAGTTCTCTAATAAAATAGTGTTTTGGGACTATTCGAAAACCCCACGACATTAAGACCTCAAGACATGTGAAATAGTGTAGCATTCCCTGATAGGGTTTCTTTTCTGACATTATTTCGCATGTCGTGCGATTTACAAGTTGCTCTTTAGAGATTTTAAAATATGTCATGCGGTTTCTAGATACCCACAACAACTCGGGATCCAACTCCGAGCAATCTCTCTGTCAAAACGATCACAAGTGAAACCAACAAAAATCCGAATATTTGTGATGCAATCGCTATTGATATTGGCACGTCGAAATGTAGGATTTCTATTTGCAAGGATAAATACATTCAAATCGTTGAGCATGGTGCTTCATTTTCATATTTTAATGCAACATGGTATTTTTAGAGTCAAGTCGATCTGTCCCGTCATACGTAGCGTATTCTGAACAGGACGAATGGTTGGTTGGTAGAATAACTGAAAACTATGCTGTTTGTCTGCAGAATGTGATTTACGGTTATTTTTAAATTTCAACAGGATTTTTACAAACAATGTTCGTAGATATTCGATGGCTTTTGGGGAAAACAAATGGTGAAATTAATCGAGTTCAAGATAAGAAGCGGTACTTTTTTAAACGATCTGAAAACTTATCCGATAATGGTTAGTGTGCATTCATTTTATTTATAAAACGATAAAATTGCTCAGAAACTGCAAAATTCGATATGATAGATCAAGATAAACAAAAGTCTGTTGTCGATGCTAAAAAAATATTTGAATACTTGCTCAGACCGCTTTTCAGTACAGCCCATAAGAATTTTCAGGTGCGTATTTATTTTTGTTATGATAAATTATTTAAAATACTCAATTACAGCACCCTGCAACTATAGCAATTACTGTTCCAATAAAATCGGAGGATAATTACAAAAAATTAGTTGAATATTGTGCAAGAAGTACAATGAATCATATTGCTGCTAAAATGTCTTCTTCGACAGCTATGCAAAATAGTAAGCAAAACCAACCAGAAGTACTTATTTCATTTAATGGTATTCCAGTCAAACTAATTGATGAACCAATTGCTGTCGCGGCAGCGTATGCGCCTAAATTGAACATTCATCCGAAAGGCGACGTAGCGCTTGTTTTCTGTATGGGGGCAGGATACTTGCAAGTTGCGGCATATTTTATCCGGCAAGAGATCCACGAAGAGACCCAGGAAGAGGTAGAATTCATGCGAACTTTAAATAATTTATGTAAATTTAGAAAGCTAAATGGATTAACTGGACTGACTGGGTTATAAATAAAATTTCTGGAATTGAACCAATTGTTAAAAACTTTGCTGGTGATGACATCGATAGACTCATTTTTGATAAGATGATGGATAAGGTTACTCAGCAGGTAGAGTCATATTTAAGAGAGAATTTCCTGACATCCCCCTTAATATTGAATCGTGCTGAGTTGTTATTTTAGAATGGAGGATCAACACCAAACTTATCAACTCGAGCAGAACGTCGTCTAAAAATTGCCTGCGAAAAGATGAAATGTGCTTTATCATTTGCGCCTCATACACGAATTGGTAAACTTTGGATCTTCAAGATAGAAAAGATTTGAATTAAAACATTCCAGATGTCGATTCATTATACAGAACTGATGACAACCAAGATCATGATTTAATGAAAGTTATTCAAAAGGATGAAATTGTAGAATACTATCATAGTGCAATTCACCAATATTTAAAGATAGTTGCCGAAACTTATCGAGGTAGAATTTCATGGAATCGCTTATTTCCTTGATAAATTTTAGATCTGAAGCCAAAATTTATATTGCTGGCTGGTGGATCCACTCGATTGCCTGTAATTACGGAATATTTAACTGAAAAATTTCAAGGATCAACTATATGTAATTTTTTGAACGTGGACGAAGTAGGAGATTTTCTTTTGAAATTTTAACTGAAAATAATTCAAGGTAGCAGCCACCGGTGCAGCAGCAATTGTTAGCAAAACTGTTACCATGGCTGAGAAATTTATTAATTACAAGGAAGTTATTGGAATTATCAAAGAACAAGAAGAAGAGGAAAAAAAGAAACGTAGTCCGCCATCAATATCAACTCAAGATGCAAGATCAAATCAAACTGCAAGACCAACTCCAGCTGACGATACTCCCATTCTAAACAAAAGAGATGATCAAGACAATAAATCATCAGAGGTAGTGATAAAAGATCATCAGTATAATCCAGTAAAAGAATCTACTATTCAAAATCCACATACACCTCAAGATAGTCAATCTAAACATCCTAACATCTCATATTCGCAGCCTAAACAGTCTCAATCAGTTTCACCGACTGGTAGTTCATTCGATTCTCGAGATAAAAGTGACAGAAGCGAGAGGTCAAATCTTTATGCTGTAGACGGTGTGCAAAACAGAGGAGTCGAAGCATTAAGAAATATTAGCCCTCCGAGGTCACATGAAAAAGGTTCCACAAACCATCAAAGTGGGCAACAATCTGATAGAACGAATGCATCAACATTCGAAAACACTAAATCTCCCTACTCGAATGCATATTCAAAGAAGCATTGCAACGAAGCAACTTCGTTGAATTTTGAAAAGATGCCTGAATCTTCAGGTTCAAGGTATGCGCTTTCTTTAATCATTCGTTCTAATGAATTTAAACCATTAAGTAATGATCGAAGTATGCAGTCTTTATCGCCGTCGGATATCCATATCCTTTGCAAGGCTAAAGAATTAGAGTCAATAAATATCGGTTTGTGTACGTGTACAATTTTTTGATAAAAACTTGAAATAATTTGGAAATTGCAGCTTAATGCATAGCATAATATTTTTCTGATAAATAAATGCTACTAATTATGAAATAAGTATTGTAATATTCATTTAACTTTTTTATTTCAACATAGCTAATGATAATTGCTTCTAAAAAGAAGTTATAATAGTATAAATCAATAAATGTAGGCAATCCATCTCAACAAAATCAAGATAAGCAAGTGCATCGTCACAATGAACCTCAATCTTCGCAAAGAGCAGGAAACGATCAGGATGATTCCATTTATAATAAATGGGTACTCAATACTTTAGTATTTCTAAAAATGCAATATTAATGTTAAAATATTAAGTCAAATTTATCTGAAGTTAATCAATGATTCTCACAGGTAACATAATCGATTTTAGATTGTCAACCCAAACGCTTGTCCTCGTGTACAAATAAACTTGGAAAATCTACAAGTTGAATGTGTAAATACGTATTTAATCGAACCAGCAAGTCTCGATGGCATTTGCACTATTGATTTTTTGGAACCCTAGTAAGCTTATATAATAACAATATAAACATTGACTACGAGGTTTTAGTATCGATCAATCGCACACTCTTCGATATTCGTCGTTCGCTTATGTTGAATTTAGTTGCTATATACTCAGACTTATTGAAATCAAAATTTATAATCCTCGACAGATACAGACATTCCCATTTGGTCAACAAAATATAGAATTCATATATTCCTGTGATGTTAATGCAGTATGTGTTAATAGAGAGAATGTTGAATATACAAGATCATGGACTCGATTCAAATATAAGTCAATATCTGCATGGAGAGAATCTAAATTACTTATTCAATTAGGTTCAAAATTCTGAATAATAAGAAAGTTTATTTTGTCAATGTTTTTAGCTTAAAAATCTTAAAGGTATAAATTTGTGAAACATCTATGAGCATTTGTACCAAAAATCATCTTTTTTAATTAAGTCCATAATTACACCCTTCATTTAACAACATATACATTAGCTCTCTAATAGAAACCTGTGAACTTTATTTTCATAGGTCTGCTTTTCAGAAAATTTGATATTATTGAATTGTCAGAATTCTATTTTTAACCGTCCTAGAAAGTTGAATTTAAAAATAAACCAATTCTAAATACTCTGAGGATATTCTAAGATAGTTTTCATTACGATTTGGTTTGGGCAATGTAGAAATCTGAAAATTCGATGTCAGACTCCCATTGGAGAAATTCAATTGGAAAATTTTGTGGTGTTTATGAATTATGAATAAATTTTAATGAGTCCGAAACTGATGCCTTTTGTATAGCAATTTATTATGAAATAAATATCGACTTTTATAATTATCAATCTTTCAATAGAATTATTGTGCGAACATGTCTTATCAATCAACTAGCCCTCTTTGAAATCTTCAATTGATTTTTATCTATCAATTTTTGGCTAATGCTCCTCTTCAGTAAACGAAGATAAGAGTCTTATTTTTTTTAAAAATAATAAATGCTGCTGTTGTAAATAGTTCTTTGATTTGAATAAGCAACCAATATGGTATATATCGGGATTGATCTGGGAACAACGTATTCATGCGTTTCGGCAATGGAAAATGGTTGACCAAAAGCTATACACCACGATGATGATATGAAAATATCATAATTTTGAGAGGATTTGATAATTTTAGGAAGGAACATCGTTCCCTCATTTGTCGCATACGGTGTTGAGATTTTGGTTGGAAATCCTGCTTTGAATTCTAATATCGATCTGCCGAATGTTCTATACGGTAGGTAAATTTAGGAAATTTAACTAATCTTGATAATTTCATGTAAGATTACCACAAATATATTTATTTTTACATGAATGAATGATTTATTCGAATGTCATGCGTTATTGCAATTTTAGTGAGTAGATTAGATTTTCGAGGTTAACAGATGGAGAATATTCTTCAGAAGATCTGAAATTTATGACTTTAGAAGATTACGGGCTCCATTCGTCTTGTCTGACTTGATTTCTAACTGGAGCGTTGCATCGCTTGCAGGTCTGACCGCATCCGATCGTTTTCTGATACTCTGACACGTTGTTCGAGTCGCAGAAGTTGCCACGAGAAGCGCAGCTGGAATTAAAAAAATGTTTCCATAAACTTTATTAATTTTCAAAAACTAATTTTTCATTAAAATGGATCAAATCTTCTCATTCATTTTTCAATAATCTGATCTAATGTCTTTTTCGGGCATTTTTTTTAGATAATTTACTCTATTGATCCTTGCCTTCTTTTTTCTTTGTAAAAGGAAATAAGGTCACCCATTATTATCGGTAAATTAGAAAAGATGTAATTAATAGAATTTCCTCACTCGTCGAGGAGATCACCACATTGAGCGCCTTGAGTAGGCCATTTGCAGAGCAAGCAGGTACGCGGACAATAGACGGCCATCATTCCGACAAAGTCCTAATAGGGAGATAATTAGGATAATTAAGAGATCTTTAGATATTTATAAGGAAAACATGACACATGAAAACAAAGACAGAATCTTTCAGTAGAAAATTTATAGTAAAAGAAGAATTTACGTTATGGTAAATGGATTTTCCGTGCCTTTATCTTTAATTTTTTTTTTCAAAAAATCGTTTTTTTTCCAAGCATTATAGAGTTTAAAAGTGTAATTATCGATCATTACCTTATCCTGGCACATATTGGTTCTGCTGGCACAATCTTCAAGCAAGTCGGTACAAGCGTACACTGCAATTTGGGAATTATGAAATATTCCCTAAATTAGACATTTTACTTGGATCGACTGGGGTCGTATCGTAGCAGAGATTACAAGTGCGCTGAATCATAAAAATTGTCACATTAAAAAATTTTTAAAATCTACTCTGCAGTTAGCCTTGGCGAATTCGTACATGTTGAAGTTGTTGCAGTCGACAGCCTGGCAGTTCTTCGAGTAGTCGGTGCAGTTTCCGGCTGCTAAAAATGAAATTTAAAATTTTTGAATGTATTTTTTGTTCTAAAGTTGTTTTTGTATAATTTCTAGCGAAAATTGCAACTTAGATCTGTATTTTTGGCTATAAAATTGGACAAATTGCCTTGTTCTCGAACAATTGAATTGTTGTGAAGCAAAAGTTTTTTTAATTAAAAAAAACTAATAATTTACGTGGAAGAATCAGATTCTTCTGGTCGCAGCACATATTGTCGGAAGTGCATCGGAATCCCTGTGGGCATTTGCCTTGGAAGCACACTAAAGTTATGTTTAGAAATTATTTTTAAAAAATATCAGTATCATGTAAAAAGTAAATATTTCTGATAGGTTTCATGAAATATTCATCGAGCTAAAGTTATCCTTCTACTTATTGGGCATATCAAGCTAGCAAGTTTATTTTCAAAAACTAACGATTCTCACAAATCATATAGGATTTCTTTAAAACCTACTTGATCTGGGTTTGATTTTGCATGAGATGTTAGCACTCGGTTCCACTGGGGCATTAGTAGAGCTTTGACAGAGGGAAAGAGGGAAGATGATCAACAAAATGTAGGCAATCATTTCTGCAATAAGCATTTATAAAAAATTAATAAAATCGAAAAATCAAAATATATTTCTGAAAGTTATCATATTACAAAATAAAAATGGTGTGGGAAGCTCTGGAAAAAGTAGTGTTTCATCGAATAAATAGCAATTTCGCGATCCACTTTTGGTTGTTATTTCCCACATGCAGGTGTGCAAATATTCGCAGCCGGAGGCGTTTTTACTTTTCCGGAAAATTATAGAAAATTACAAACGTGGCTTTAATGGTGAAGAATGTAAGATTAAAACTGGATTAGATATATTTTCAACGTTTGAATGATGCGGATTATAATCTATAGAGTTAAATACCGCATCCAACCCCCTTTGTTTAATTTTGGAGTGATTCATTAAGTCTGGATTTTCGTAAAATCACCGACACGTCAACCTTTCGTATCATCGTAATGTCAAGTTGAGAAAATGTTGTCAACTCATGTGATATAACATTTTTACTGTACGATGGTACGGAGAGTGGATTTTACTTGGTTTGCTTGATACTTTGAAACTGTATCAGATGTTTGCATTCAATTTTATTACGATTTTGTTGAACTATATTATTAATGGAGCGTAAAATTTTGCCTTTAATGGATACTTTAAACCTGTGTTGAATACAAGTTTAAAAATTTGATTGTAATTTTTACGAATTTTATAGCAACTTTTGAGCATATTATGTTTTTAAAAAAATCTGTGCAACCCGTAAACTCCAGAGGAGAATCTCGATAGAATAGATTTCCCAACATCGAAATAGTACATTTCAGGGTTAATGAATGAATTGAGACTAGAAAATTACACCACAAGTTAGGAATCAATGACGCAATCGTAAACAAATCGCAATGTACAATTAGAAATTGTGAGATCATTTTTTTAGGTTTTTGAAATTCGATAAATTTCAGGGTTACTTGAACTTTTACGCATTATCTGTCAAGAATAATCGAAATCAATGCAGTTTTGTAATTTGAACAGTTTGCAGTCTAATCATCCTGAAATTGTACCGGAATTTCAGTTGTTTCTCATTGATTGAACATTAAATTCTACCCTGAAAATCAAAATTAATGAGTCAAAATAGAAAGTGATAGGACGTCAGATAATGGATTGTCAGTAGGAATATTCGCCAGTTCTTCTGAATCTTCTGAAGGAGAAGGTTCCGAATCTGTACTTGTCGTGGATGATGATAATATTGTTGTAGTCGATGATTCAATCGGGGATTCAGACGTCGAATCCGTCGTCGTTGTCGATATTTGAGACAGTTCTTTATTCATTTCGCGGTAGAATTTGTCCGTGATTGGAGAATGCAGGGATTTGCATTCCTAAAATAAATTTTTTTATGAACTATTTCTAACCTATATGGAAAGATAGTGTGTTTGAATTATTTTTCATGAAACTTTCTTTCAGGGATTTGCAGAAAGAAATATTGAACAGAGTCAATTATTTTGTTGAAGTGGAATTCTATTGATTTCATTCAGAATATGGATAGAGAGACTTTGAATAACTCGTATAATTTTTTGGATTATTCTTGAATGATTGGTGATGAAACTAAACCTTTAAAAATTGAGGAAGTGAGTAAAGATTTAATTGATTTAATTCTGAATATCATCGGTATGGAACCAGAAGAAAAACAAACCTTGATAGCAGTGCAAGGCCGAATCGGCTTGAAATCGCCGCCAGTCATGTCGCGGTATATCATATCCGTCTTGTCTTTTATCGCTAATAGGCAGCGTCGTCGGTACTGTAATGAAAAATAAAGCGATTTTTATAGCATAATTTGATGAATGATTAAATTATATTGCATTATTTAGATATTACAATTGAATTTTTGAAAGAAAAAAATCTTGTTTTCTGTAATTAAAAAAATTAGAGAATTTGTTAGAGGTGAATTTTTAGCGATGTTCTAGGTTTGATAATTTGGTACGCTAACGCTGCCATTGAATTTTCTTTACATTCTAATCAAAATAACCCACATTAAAATGTCGTTTGCATTCGTGTTTCAATTGGTGTCCCAGTTTTCGTCGACTTGGCACAGCGCCCGAGAAGTGCGCGTAGACAGTTCGCAGAGCGACTTGGCACAACTCACACCGTTCGTCTGGAGTTAGAGCATGAGTATCTGGTATGGTCTGAAAATTCGAATTATGATTTGAAAAATAAATAGCAGCTTATAGTTTGGAATATTTTTTAGAAATATTTTTAATATATACCTAGAGCATTGTTCATTTTTGCATTAAGCTAATCGAATAACAACCTGATCTTCATGAAAAAATCACCACAAATTTCAGAAAAAAGTGAAATTAGTTGCATAGAAAATCTAACGGTATCATATTCAAATTGTCCAAATAGAAATCAATATCAACCTCATCATTCAAATTCAAACTTTTCATCGTTGTGGTTTCTTCCTCTTCTGCTCGAATAAAAATGAATAAATGAATGTAGAAATTCGTCATGAAAATGAATCGATTCGTCAATTTCATGGCTAGGAAAAATGCGGGAAAAATTTATCCTCTAACAAATCAAATCGATGCTTCTTCTGATGCTGATTGTCCCCCGATGTGCGAAAGAATGCGCGAAGAGAAAAGGCGAAATGATGAAGAAAATGAAAATGAAAACTGAAGACGATCTCAAACTCTTCCATCTTTTCCGCTATCATGATTTCATGCGCTATTTCCTTGTTAAATATTTTCTTTGACCTCTTATTTTCAAATACTATTTTCATGGCTTCTTTTCTGACTCTCAGTTTCAAGAGTTATTTCAAGGTTGATCATTTTTCTCCGGCCTCTTATTTTCGTTCGATGTTTCTCAGGTTAGTTTATTTCTTATTTACGAATTTCCTACGATATTTCCTCAGACATTTTCCATCTCTTTTACTCTCTTAACTTCATATCATATTTCTATGACTAATTTTTCTTTGGTCTCTTATTTTTCAATTATACTTTCTCAACCTTTCTTTTCCCACGCGCGCATCTTTCACCTCATGAAATGTGAAAACTGTATCGAGGAAGGGCTGCGAATTTTTGAGAGAAAATGAGGATCAGACAAAATTGCGAGGGAAAATATTATGGAAATTTGAAAGATTTAGAGATAAAAATGTGAAAATACAGCGCTTCAGAAAGGCTATCAGTAATTTCGATCGCTAGCTGCTGTGAAAACATGTCAAGTTTTAAAGTTAGGAGAGGAAGAGTGTCAAAGTTGCCCTCTTTCTCTCGATTCTCTTCCAATTTAATGATCTCCGAGTTACCAGAGACGCAGAATTTTTGTATTATGAAATTTTTTCTTATCATATCATGTTTGTTTCAAATTTGATTTATGCGCTCATGAAAGTTTAAGTTTCTTGAAATTTGATTTGATCAATATTTCGATGGAAAAGTAGATCAAAATAGTGTGTTTTGGTAAATGCTGTTTTCCACTTTGGCACGAAGATGAACGTTTACTAAAATAAATTCATAATATAAACTCTCAACAATAATTTGGGGTTTTTCAAAAGTAATGATTTTCTGGAAATTGGTAAATTTCTCACCCAGATTAGCATGGTCACTGTCAGAATTTGCAATCCATTCGCGATTACCATAACCCTAAAAATTCGAAAATAGTTTCAGATGTTTTTAACGCCCTGATCTTTACGACAAATTTTTCAGTCATTTTGAGAAATACTTGTTATTTAAAAAAAAAAAAACTATTGAGTAATCTGTAGATAAGTTGTGATGCAATAGTTACGTCATGTATTATTCCAGGTGAACGGTGTTTTTTCGAATTTTATTGAAATTTGCACTTTCATATCACTTTTGTAAACTGATAAGCCTTTTATGGACTTGATAAATATTAAAACGGCGTTAAATTTCCAGATTTCAACATGGAAATTATCAGTTTCGTTGAAATTGATCGACTTTTTGCATTCACAAAACGATAATTTGAGTACAACTGATAATGTTTTGCCATATTTCATTTCAAGCTCGCACAAACTTGTTAAAATTCGAAAATTTATGTCAAAATTTACAATTTCCTCCAGTACGCGTTTAAAGTTCTCTTCCTACGCAGAAAAAGTGAGACTGAGATGATATCATCAAAATTTTCTGAAAAATGCGCGTCTTCTCCGCGTTCTTTTACAGTCGCACTACGTTGCACCCGTAAAGAACGAGAGAAATAGAGATTCACGATAAAAAAAAATTGAAATATGAAGTCTACAGAAATAAAAGGACAGTTTGGAAATTTGGAAACATTGTGACATGAAATTATATTTTCTAGAGTATTTTGCAAAAGACGACTTCACGATGTTTCTACTGGTAGAAGGAAAAATGTCATGAGGTATGCAGAAAGGTAAAAAGACAGTCTTGGGTACTAAAGTTAGCATAGTTTGATAAAGATAGAATGCAATACGAATAGAATAACTTTAGGATGATAAGAATATGATTGTAAAGATGACGCGATGCAAATAAAGGTGCAGTATGAAATTTTAGGAAGTCGTTATGCAAAATTCAATAATTTAAACAAAAAATCTATAAAAAGTAAACCGGATCCAGTTTCATCTAATCTTCAAGCAATGTAAAGTGATCATCTGATTCTTGTACTAGTGACGTCGAAATGTGGAAAACCGATTCATGAATGACTTCTTAAAATAGTGAAAGAATAAGACACTATCATGATAAAATTATTGGATGTTGAAGAATAATACTAAATTGATTATGCCTATTTTTCTAGAAATGTTGATACAAAAATCAAGATTATAAAACCACCAAACATTCATTAAAATTCGGAAAGAGATAGGAAAATTCAGCTTTCTTTTTAAATTGAATTAAAGTAGAGTGAAGTTAGACGTCACTCTTCAAAAGCCCAATAAGTCCCTAGATCATTTTCTTTCCTTTAGTCGCTCAAAGTGAATTTGGACAAGAACGGAAAGTGAAAAGCTGGGGGAGAAATGCTACGAAAAATTGGTGATTGAGCAGAGAGCATAAAGGACGAAGATCTAGAGGATAAATGCCAAAAGACCCCGAGGGCAAATATGAGCGGCGAACGAGAGGTGAGGGGGAAATCAGAAAAATCAAAGGGATATCGAGTTTGAAGTGCGAGAAATTAATCGATAATTGAACTTTAGCATATCGAATTCAAGATCTTCTCTGATAATAAGATAATTTTTATCTTTTGAAAATTTACCGTAAATCTAGATGGATTTTTCATTTAATGAAAAAGAAAAAAATTTATTGATCATGAGAAAATTCCTCTTGAATATTGCAATAACAGACAATGGTTCTAATGAGATTTTCTTCAACTCTATCACCTGCTCATTCGTTTTGAAATTTCCAATGAAAATAGCAAGGAAATTATTGGAATTGCAATATCAACAAGCAAAGTAAACAAAGTAAATCAGCTGATTATTACGAGGGTATTCGGCAGCACAATCAAACCAAAACACTTGGAATAACCCGTTCCTTGCTAGAAAAATCACACAATGCCAAACATGACAACAATAAGCAGTGTTTGAATGAGTGCAATGTGATCACTATTACGTGAATGAGTTGAAAATGTTATGTTTTTGGATTGTCATAGTTTAAGTTAATTGATAATGTATGATCATTATTATCTAAAAATACTTACATTTTCAAATTTCTTATCAATTTTCGATCAGCTATAATAGCATTGTCAAATAATAAATACCCTGAAAATAAAATTTCAATGAGAAAATGACTTATCAAGAAATACTCTTCAATTTTAGGTCATTTTGAAGTAAACTGTAAATAAAATAAAATAGTTCGTGGTAGAAAAGGTTTCTGGGCGGGCAAAACGGTATTTATACTGTACCACAGCAGCACGTGGTTACGGTATTTCAAATGATGATGTTGCCTTTCTTTTTCGAGAGATATAAATGTCTTAGATCATTTGCTGAACGATTCGAATTTGATAAAGTTTGGCAAATAGTCTATGAAACATCACGTTTTTCCTATTTGATCACATCATTGCTATCCTTGACAATTCATTTTTCTTAAAGATTCTTGCAGTTGTCACTGAATTTTGTGGAAAGAATTGCTCAAAATAGAGTGAAAATTCCAGGATTCTGGAAATTGGAAATCTATTTAATGCGTTGAAGAAGAGATTGATAAACTCTTTTTCTTAGTTTTCTACCCTATCTTATTTTGTTCGTTTTTCAATTTGCTCAAGGTTTACACTGCCCTTCAGCAGAGAAATTTCTCATTGTGGTGATACCATATTCTCTTCAATCAAAAAGTCGGAATGCGATGGTTTGACGTTGCGAGAACAGATGTGATCGAAATTATCAACGCTATTTTTATCTTCTAATTCGCTCATAAGGTCAGGGACGGAGAGTAGAATCATATCATCATTGTGAAGGTTCTATTTTACATGTATCACTTTATTATTTTTCTGTGCATAATTGACGAAACCCATTTTCATGAAAATGCTCATTTTTGCGTAATTCTGAAAGAAAAATGGAATAAAATTGGTTTATTTAGAAGCTTATGAAATAATTATCATTACCGAAGATATGATTAAATTTTAAATGAACATTAGGGAAAATAGCAAAAATAATATACAAAAAACAAACTTTTCATTGTCAAATGTTTTCTTATCGGGAAATGGATGAAAATAATTGGAGATTGATCAAACTTAACAGATTTCCATTGCAAAATTGAAATGATTGAAATGATGTCATGGTTATTTTCACAAATTCGAATTTCCGTGAGAAATTCGAAAATTCTCGAAGAACTCGACAATTTATTACCTTCAATTTTTGTATGTAGTCATTTCTGAACAACGATTGAAATTGAAGTGGTGATAGGATACATTGAAATTAAATTTTAAAAAAAGTTTTTTTTCTTTTTGAATCTTACAAAATATTTGTCTATGAAAAGAAGTTTTCTTATAACATTGAAATTATAATACGATAAAATGAAAATGAATTTGCGATAAACAATTTTCCTTGAATAAATAAAGAATGAAAGCGTTGAATAAAAGTTTATTTTCGATAAATATAATATTTTTACCAAAATGCACAATAACCGGCCTCTTGTACTTTTTACCTCCTTTTCTGGAAAATAGCAAAGGGAAGAGGAGCAAAGGAGTAAAAGTACAATAGGTCCAATAGCCCCCTATTTTTCTGGAATATTTCAATCAATTTTTAGGCTTCGAGCACATTCCATAAATGTTCCTTCGCAATTCCTTATCAGTACTAAAAACTCAAGCATTTCTCCATGCACAACTTCGATTGTTTGATTTCACAGCTGAAAATTTCTGTAGAATAGCAAATTTTGGTGATAAGCCATTTCGAAGAGCTTCTTATATTTTTATCAGTTAAAATATCGACATTTTTAATCAAATTTTCTATATTTTGAATTTTTTATCTCTTTGAAAATTAAAACTAAACACCCAGGTTTTAAAATTATATTTTAGCCGAAAATGGTTGCAGTCGGCATCGATTTGGGTACGACATATTCTTGCGTCGCTGTGGCTCAAAACGGTCGAGCGGAATGCATCCAGAATGATTTTGGTTCGACTATTTCTAATTCTAAATAATCGAACTCCTTTTATTTTATTATTTTTTCACAAAATTCGGCCTCATGGCAATTCGTAAATAGTGAAATGAGAGATAGCGATGCCTATATTTATACCGTTTTCATCCAAATCTGGTCCTGGCTTTCAATCTTCTAGCTTCTCGTTCGCTCTCTCGCTCCCTCTTTCCTCAACACATCTAGTTTTAGATGTCGTGCAAAGTAAAGCGACTGTAATGTAGTGATAGCATGCTAGGTTTAGAGAAATTATTTGGTAACTGTCACGACTCTCTCCATTGCAATAATTCTTCCTATTTCGCCTCAAAAGGATAGAGAGTTAGAATCGAGAGACGAATGAGAAACGAGAAAAATGAGAGTCAGGACCATATTTTAATGAAAACAGAATAGAGATAGGAAAGGGAAGAAAGTAACATGGAATAGTTTGGGAAAAGAAAGATCTCGACATCTCGCCATTTACGAATTGTTCGGCCCTATCTTCCGTAAAATATTAATCTTATAAAATATGTTTTTTTTTTTTTTAAACTAATTCTAGGGAAATACATCACTCCCTCCGTAGTGGCCTTTAACGATGATGAGACCCTTGTCGGAGAAGCGGCGAAGACTAGCAATTGCTTGTTGCAGAATGTCGTTTACAGTAGAGGAAATTTGAATTTTCAACATTTTAGAAAAAAATTTAGACGCAAAACGATTCATCGGCAAGCAATTTGATGATCCCCAGATCAAAGCGGACATGACTTTGAGCACTTTCAAGATTGTTGATATAGAAGTGAGACAGGGGTTTTTGAAACTATGAATGTTTAGGTCGTGCAGCTATTTTGGAAGAAGTTTTTTCTTACATAAATGATTCAATATCGAATCCTAAAATTTCAAATATTCTCAAAATGTGTATTATTTCGAATGAAAATAAAATCCAGGGCAAGCCCCACTACGAAATCCAACAAAACGGTCGAACGATTCACATTGCGCCTGAGAAAATCTCATCGCGAGTGCTGAAGAAACTGAAAGAATGCGCTGAGGTTCGAAACCGATTTTTAAAATGTATATTTTCGAGAAAATAAATTTCCGGCCTACCTCGGTGAAGAAGTCACGAAAGCCGTGATCACAGTGCCTGCATATTTCAACCAACGACAAAGGCATGAAACGATGAAAGCTGCTGAAGCGGCGGGTACGAAATAAAAATCCAAAAATTAGAGAAAAAAAAATGAAAAATATATTCCTCGTAATTTTTAACCAAAATTTCTAGGTCTCACAGTTCTCCGCCTCCTGAACGAACCTACCGCAGCAGCGTTAGCCTACAGTCAAAATGTGGACATAAAGGATAAAACGATTTTGGTTTACGATTTAGGAGGAGGTTTGTTGAAACTGTAACTGGATTCGATCTAAAGTTTCGAACGAACAAAAATCAACTTTCGCTTATGATCTCTATCTTGGCCTCCCATATCTAAAAACGGATGTTTTGTTAATGCTTTTTTTTCCTACTTCTCTGCTTTTTCCACACTCACTACTATTTCTATCCGTTGGCAAATACAGTCGTCTTTGTCTGTCGTCGGTCCATAAATACAAAAAGCCTCTATTTTGCGAGGCTAATATTTTAGCAGGCAAAACTAAGCCTTCATAAATTCAGGCACATTTGACATTTCAATATTGAAGCTCAAAGGCAGATGCACAGATATTGTCACTACACTTGGGCACACTCATCTCGGCTAGAAAAATATGGAATTTCCTTGATTTCATGCAAATTTTAGGAGGTGAAGATTTCGACCAATGCCTGATGCAGCATCTCATGGATAAATTTGAAAAGGACAAAGAGGCGAAAATCAAGGGAAAGTCGCTGAGAAGACTGAGGAAACAAGTCATGGAAGCGAAGGAAAACCTCTCCTTCACAACGAAGAACGTTCGGGTTGATGTTGGTTCTTTATGATAATTTTAAAACAAATATTACCTTCTATCAGCCCTACCTAGGACTTCAGTCAGATTGTCTATGCGCCTAGGTGTTTTCTACCACTTGAAATATGTAAATTAGGTAGCTTTGAAATTGACTTCTTTAGAAGTTCATAATTTTTAACAAAAGTTGATAAAATGAGAAATTTCTAAGAATTCTTCCAAAAAATGGGCATCAAATTTGAAAAGATTCTCTTTTTCCTACAAAAACATAAGGACCAACTTAAAATCAATGAAACTTTGTAAGAAAACATATCTTTCTTCAGGAACTTTCTAGGATGTCAAAAAGGAGAAATTTAGGTAGATAACGCCGGGGGTGGAGAGGATCTGAATTATCCGCTGACTCGCGAGATCGTCACCGAAATCTGCGGGGAGATGTTCAAAGGCACGATGTATTACGTCGATAAAGCTCTGGGTGAAGCTAAGATGACTATCGATGATATCGATGAAGTGGTCAGTTTCAATGAATATGAAAAGAGACAATCTAGGATTGATGTTGGACGGACAACTTGGAAAACTCTAGCCATCAAACCCTCAATCGATGCAAAATAGTATAGGAAAAGAGTCTTTTCCCTAGCATCCCTCGCCCTATTTTGCATTGCTTGAGGACTTGAGATCTCCAAATAACCTGTTTCGAACATCTTGATATTGCTCTGAAGTTTCTAACTGCTGCACATTGTTCATATCATAGCCTGAAATTATTCATTTGTCCCGGAACAAGAATCGTACGAATTCAAAGATAGTGCAGACAAAACTTTCAAATGATCGTAAACTTTTAATATTCAATATTGCTAGCTCCTCGTCGGCGGATCCACCCGTCTGCCTCAAATCCACCAGCTGCTCGAAACGAAGTTCGGTTCGAATAAAATCAGCCAAAGAGTCAAACCCGACGAGGCTGTCGCACTTGGGGCTGCTTGTCTGGCTTTCAAACTCGAGAATAAAGAGGTATTTTAAAATTCTCGATCTTTGAAGATCATGGAATGTGCTAAGAATTGGCTAATTTTAAATGAAGGGCAGGGCTTTGCGCGTTTCGAATAAAATCGAAACTGAACTGCAAATTATTGCTGAAAATCATGAATCTAAACGAACAGAACCGCACAAAGCCCTGATGAAGGTGATGACGTGACCTATAGTTAGAAATAGGTAGAGGTGTAAAAGTAAATAGAAAAATGTAAGAAAAATAAAGATATCGCCATCAGGCCTGAGCAGACTTTAAACTAGGACGAAAAATATAGGGAAAGAGGTACGCAAGACGAACTTTTACTATAAGAAATTGATACATAGAGGGGTACGCAACATGATTTTATCGGGAATTTTGGGTCAAAAAGAGCGACACATGGGAGATTTGGCTTAAGCGCCGCCTAGGTCTGATCGTCATTTCATCACCTTTCATTTCTGATTTGCCTCAAAAATGTTGAAATCATACAGAAGTGCGACGTTAAATTCATCTAAAATCGATAAAACAAATGGAGTTGATAATTTCAGAGCGAGAAAGGGAAAGAAAAAACTTCTGCTAGAAGTTCGCGAGAGAGTGTGGAGAGCGAGATCAACGAAGTGACATCCTTGTCGATCGGATGCGGGCTGCGAGGAGATCTGTTCCAGCCGCTCATCCCGAGGGGAACCAAGTATCCATGCAAGGTGAGAAATAGGATAAAAAAGTAAAACAAAATAGCTGTTGGCATGCACAAATGTTGCCTACAAAATTGATGAGATGTCCACCATGATTTTGAAGGTACTAAATTCGTGCCTTTACCATAGCTAGCATATATGGGCAAAATATTAGGTTGAACCATAATTTCTGTTACACTTTT
>LIAE01010475.1:97918-137115 GCA_002287525.1 Diploscapter pachys | reverse complement strand
ATAAATTTGAAATTTTTTGTCATTGTGTAACAGAAATTATGGTTCAACCTAATATTTTCTGGGACAGGTAAATTTGACTTGTAAGCATTCCTGGGCCAGAAATTATGATCCTAATTTTGAACTATCGCATTCTTAATTTTGCATCTATCAAGCCTGTCCATTTAGAGATGCACGTTTCAGGCTTCAACAATTGTCCATACGACCGGCGACAACGTGACTAACCCGCTAATACCCGTTTTCGAAGGCGAGCGAGCCAAAGCCAGTCTGAATCTGAGATTGGGGCAGACCGTTCTAACCATTGATCCGGCGCCGAGGGGACAAGAATTAAGGGCAAGATTGGAAAAATTATTTATTTTTTTCCTATTTGAAAGTCTGGTAATTTCATAACATGGTGAATTATGTGTAAGGTGAGAAAGAAACAAGGAGACTCTATTTCATTTTTACTATCCATTCATATACGATCTTGTAAATTTTGAGATGCTCTTTAAATTTAGGTGGATTTCAAAATCGATAAAAACGGATTATTGCATGCGACATTCACAGAAGTGTCAACTGGAAAAAGCGCGAAGATCAAGATTTCTTACGATTCCGAGTCGAAGGCTACGGTATAGAAAATTCGTATTTTCAGATTTTTAAAATTACGAATTATCCATCTTTTCGAAATGGGTAATTCGAAAGTAAATCAATGTAAATTTATATTGTTTATCATTATTCTCTCGCCCAATGAGTAGAATTCTTTATGTTTCAACAGGAAATTCTTCATACAAACTATTATATTTGTTTGAAAAAGAATGATTTTAGATGGATATCCATAAAATCATCGAGAATGCGAAGAAGTTTGAAAACGAAGACAATCAATTCCGACTGCTGACGGATCAACGAACGAAAATCGAAGACGAAGCCTACGATATCAAAAGAACTCTGGAAAATTTCCAGGTAAAATTTGCCTTGTTCAGACAAATTTGCACCTTAACTTCAAATAAATAAATATTGCCGAGTCCGCAATTCTGGGAAGTCGAACAAGGGAAACAGATGCGATCTTGAGCAATTTTCTTCTTTTTATGTGTTATTTCTCCTTTCCAAAATAACCGTGCATCACTTGTACCTCATAGATCTTGGATCTAGCAATAATGAGAGGATTATTTCGTTTTTTTCAGAAGTGTATGATTCCCGAAATTTACACGTTTGAAATGAAGCAAATAGATGAATATTTGGATTGGTTGGACAACAATTTACTGAATTTCGAATGCCATCCAAAATGTCATCTCGCATTCAAATGCAACATGCTCAGGAGGATGAGAGAGTAGGAGGTTTTCATGTTAAGAAATATTTTTAAAATATTTATTTCAGCTACAATTTTCCCTCGGTACTTTTGAATGCATTCGAGAATTGTCTTTATCATGTTCATTGAAATTTTTAGTAATAGTCGAATAAAGATAATATGCATAAAATATAATATACCAAATAAAAGGGTTGCATGATATCAAACTGTATTATTCAAATTTTAATCTTCCCACTTCTCGCCATTTATTCGTTTGTGGATCGTATTCCTCGATTGAATTACAAAAATTTTTAGACATCAGTTCTCGAAATCTAAGTTAATATTTCGTATGAAGATATGCAAAATCTCAGCTCACCCTCCGATTGCATACAATTTTCCATTTGTGACAACAAGAGAATTATTGTATCTTGTATAATTCATATCAGCGATTCGAGAAATTCGACTGTCAATTGGAGCTGAGGGATCAAAACATAGACAGGAGTTCAATACATTAGGATAACTAAATATATAATGATACATTATTTATCGTATAAAATCAACGACTTCAATCCTCCAGTTATGTAAATTTTCCCATTTAATGATGCAACTCCGAAATAATCTCGTCTTTCTGGAATATTACCAATTTCAATCCATTCCCTTTCCTCGTCTGATAATCGATATATCTTGTTACTATCCCATCCATCAATAACTGAATATCCATAATTACAATAATGAATATGCTATAATGTGACCGTATAAAATTTTATCGCATATTACTGTTTGAGCATAAATAATTGGAAGAGGAAAAGCAGGTCCTGTTTGCCATTTTCCATCTATTAAAACCTGAATAAATTATTTTATGGGCTTTCATTCGATCTTCTTACATCAACTCGATTCGTGCGAATACTTGTGCTTGTTTTAAGATTCCATCCACCCAAATAATACAATTTGTCTTTGAAGTAAGCCACAGATGCACCATTATGCCATTTAGGAGAATTTGGGTCTGTAAAACTCTTTTAATCGATCATTCATGGATCTGTTGAGCAGACCTCTTGAAATTTGCCCAGTATTCAAGTCATATATTTCAAATGAGCTGTTAATTCCAAAAATCTGAAGTTTAATAAATTATTCAAAATAACGAACATAAGAATTTACTTTATTCTGTGTAGTTGCTACTTCATATGGCTTATAATAATTCTGGAATTTTGCAATCTCTTCGACTGAGCAGGTAGATGAATTGAACAAACACATTCGTCCTTCATCTTTATAACTATTTCGATAATAAACTAAATATTACGAATCATTTCAGTCTCTTAATTACTTTTAACATAAACTCTTACGATAGAATAAAATTTTATGTGAACTATCGAATGAATTGTCTCCACCAATTTGCGAATTATTGATATTCTGGGCTGATTCATTCGTTGTATTGTCAATCAATGGAATTTCAATTCGTTTCTGAAATTATCACTTCCATTTTAGTAATGAATTATTTTCAAAATGCAAGAGAAACGACATTCTGGATCACTCTCATCAAATCCCCCCAACGGTTTATGATGGATTGGAGCCTTGCGATGATTTTTAGACAGGAATTATGCACGGGGAGACCCTGTCGCGCTCTTTCTAATGAACGAGAAATGACGATTTTGGACAATTTTCAATCGTTTGGATGTACAGGGTGTCTCAAGTTTTCCTCCCTACTTTGTTTTTGGAATAAAACCCTTCAAATCCATCAAAATCGAATGCGGTTTTTTTTGCAATGGGTAGTCAGAATCGGTACAATTTGTTTGACACCTATTTCGAATTGGAACCAAGTACCCTATTCCCTACAACCACTTGTTTTCTGAAGTGTACAATTCTAAATAAATATCGAAAAATCCAAAATGATCAAAAGTGATCGGACCGTATCAAAAGTAGAATCATTCGAAAGTCCGTTTAATTTTGAGTAACTTACGAAAGCAACACCCAAAAGTGTTCACTATGGAGACTCCCAGAAACGGTTTTGTGTCTTCACTTTTTCGAAAATGTATGCAATTTTGCACTTCAAAACATGGCTGTATGGGTCAGAATATGTGGCTTTCACTCAAATGTATTTTCCCTGTTATTATGAGATTCTGAGTACTGTAAATGACTGATTACTTGGAACGAGATAAAAGGAGCGTCTTTTCTTTTCCGCTTCCTGCGAGTCTCGGATGTTCGCTGACGACATTTGTTAATTTGTCGATTCTTTTTGTATTTTCTTTCGTTTTTCTTTGTTCTTTCATAGAATTTAACGGGATTTTTGTAACAAGCACTTGGCAATTATTTTCCTCTATCGATATCAATACAAATTATTTGATTAATTACTGATAATTGTTCTTAAAAACGCGAAAAACGAAAAGAAAATAAAGAAATCTTCTAACGAACAAATGCTCGTCTCTCTCGCGCATCCGAGGCTCACAGGAAGCGGAAAAAGAAACACCCCTTTTATCTCGTCTCAAGTAACCAATCATTCACAATAATGTAAGATGATAGAATCAGATAAACAACTATCAGTTGGTGAAACTGGCTGAACATATGAGACGCTACGATGTTCAGATCGATTATCTTGAGATGTGCGCGGATTTTGAATAATAGATTTCTTACTGGATTATACTGATGATCTTTTATCACTACCTCTGCTAATTGATTATCTCCATCGTGTCTTTTATCAGGAATGGGAATATTGTCAGCTGGAGTTGAAGTTAGCACTGTTGTATTTGCATCTGAAGCTGGATCTACCATTTCTGCACCTGCATTTGCGTCTTGAGCTGGAACTTTTGCATCTGCATCTGGAGTTGACATTCCATTTGCATCTTGAATTAGCACTCCATCTGCATTTTGAGTTAGCACTCCTGCATCTGCTACTCCCACATTTTGATTTACCACTGCTGTATCTGGAGCTGATACTCCTTTTTGAGTTGGCGCTCCATCTTGAACTGACACTTCATCTGTATTTTGGGCTGAAGATGCCACTTCTTTATTTGCACTTGCATCTGTATCTCCATCTCCATCTGTGCCTTTAGCTGCACCTGCATCTACATTTTCATGTGAATCCCCATCTCTATCTCCATTTTTAGCTACATCTTGAGCTGCACCTTGATCTAGCACTTTTGTGTCTGCATCTGAAGTTGACACTCTTGTATATGCATTTGGATTTGCATCTCCACCTCCATCTCCATCTTGAGCTGCATCTTTAGCTATACCTGGATCTGAAGTTGGCACTTCTTTATTTGCATCTGCACCTGCATCTCCATTTCCATCTGCATTTGCATCTTGAGCTTGAACTGGCACTTCTGTATTTTGAGCTGAAGGTGGCACTTCTTTATTTGCATCTGCACCTGCATCCCCATTTCCATCTGCATTTGCATCTTGAGCTTGAGCTGGCACTTCTTCCTTTTTTTCTTGTTCTTCAATAGGTTTCTCAGCCACGGTGACAGTTTTGCTAACAATTGCTGCTGCACCATTAACAGCGACCTTGAAATAACTCATTTGCTATCACAAAGACTAAATTGTGATTCGTACAAACCTCATCCACATTCAAAAAACTGCAAATTGTTGATCCATTAAAAACTGATTCAAGATGCTTTGTAATAAGTGGAATTCTAGTGCTGCCACCAGCCAATAGAACAAATTTCGGCTTGACTTCTAAGATAAGAGAAAAGGGAGTATGAATTTAATGGGGAACAAACCTTTATAAACTTCTCCGACTTCTTCAATGATCTGGTAAACTTTATCATGATAATATTCTATAATTTCATCTTTCTGGATAACTTCAACCAAATCACGATCCTCATCACCACTTCTATATAACGAATCGACATCTGGAATGTTTAAATTCAAATCTTTTCCATCTTGAAGATCCAAAGCTCACCGATTCGTGTATGAGGCGCAAATGATAAAGCACACTTCATCTTTTCGCAGGCAATTTTCAAACGACGCTTTGCTCGCTCTGATAATTTTGGCTCTTTATTTCCATTCTAAAATAATAAATCAGCACGATTCAATATTAAGGGGGATATCAAGGAATTCTCTCTTAAATATGATTCTACCTGATCAGTAAGCTTTTCCATCATTTTGTCAAAAATGCGTCTATCGATTTCATCACCAGCAAAGTTGTCAACAATTGGTTCAATTCCAGAAATTTGAGTTATAATCAAATCAGTCCAGTTAGCTTTCTAAATTTACATGAACTATTGGAAGTTCACATGAATTCTACCTTTTCGTGGGTCTTTTCCCGGATAAAATATGCCGCGACTTGCAAATATCCTGCCCCCATACAGAAAACTAGCGCTACGTCGCCTTCCGGGTGAATGTTCAATCGAGGAGCATACGCTGCCGCGACAGCAATTGGTTCATCAATTAGTTCGATTTTAATACTATCCCATGGCGTTCTTTCGTCAGATTTGTCTTGTATTTTCGTTTGATTCTCGGATCCTTGTTGTTGTGAACTTTCATCATGCTCACTCCTACTTTTCTTTGTTTCAGGTTGGTCCTAAACATAGTGAAGCCTGATAGTATTAAATTTAAAGGAAAATACTTACTTCTGGTTGATCTTGCGTAGCAGTCGAAGAAGACATTGCATCAACGATACGCTTCATTGCACTTTTTACATAATCATTAACTAAATCTTTGTAATCCTGTTCCGATTTTATTGGAATAGTAATTGCTATAGTTGTAGAATGCTGTAATTGAGCATTCGAAATAATGTATCATAACAGAAATAAATACATACCTGAAAATTCTTATAGGCTGTAGTGAAAAGTGGCTCGAGCAATTTTGTAAATGTTTCTTCAGCATCGACAACAGATTTTTGTTTATCTTGATCTATCATATCGAACGTTACAATTTCTGAGCAATTTTATCTTTTTATAAATTAAATGAATGCACACTAACCATCATCGCGTAAGTTTTCAGATCGTTTGAAAAAGTATCGCTTCTCATTTTGAACTCGGTCAATTTCACTATTTTTCTTTCCCAACAGCCATCGAATATCTACAAATATTGCTTGTAAAAATCCTGTTGAAATTTAAAAAATAACCGTAAATCACATTCTGCAGACAAACAGCGTAGTTTTCGGCCATTCTTCCGACAAGCCATTCATTTTGCTCTGATAGAGCGACGTATGACGGAACAGATCGATTCGATTCTGAAACTTCCTTGATTAGTTTGGAAATTTTACTGCAAATTACCATGCTCGACGACCTGAATGTATTTCTCCTTGCAGATGGCGATCTTACATTTCGACGTGCCAATATCAATAGCGATTGCATCGCAAATATTCGGATTTTCGCTGGCTTCACTCGTGATCGTCTTGATATAAGGATTGCTCGGTGACGAATCCGTAGTTGTTGTGGGTATCTAGAAACCGCATGACATATTTTAAAAATCTCTAAAGAGCAACTTGTAAATCGCACGACATTCAAGACCTCACGATATGAGAAATAGTGCGAGAAAAGAAACCCTATCAGGGAATACTACACTATTTCGCATGTCTTGAGGTCTTGATATCGTGGGGTTTTCGAATAACCTCAAAACACAATTTTATTAAGAGAACTAAATGTGACTACTTTTCCAAGTGACGGAAAATAATATAGAATAAGGTAAAACGTAATCAACCTTACATAATAACTTACCGATTGAGAAGTTGATCCCCTTTTTATATCTTCCTGAATTGGAGGTTTTTTGAATTCGATTTCTTCATTCTCCATCCATTTGTCGAAAGCATCCGGGTTATTCAATCCTGACTTCATGCTCATTATGATTCGAGCAAATTCTTCTAAACTCATGAAATAGTGCTGTTTCAGGTGTATTTACATTACCTAAATCAGTATACTTTTTGAATATTCCGGCAATTACCATCTTGATCTCCTCATTTTGAGAATTGTAGAAATCTGGCATCTAAAATTCCGTTGGCATTTCTTATTGATAAAAATACTGTTTGGTTTACCCTCGATCGGTCCATTAGAAAACGCCATTTTCTATACTCCACTCGTGCTTCTTTAGGCATGTATTTCGAAATCACATTGATGATATCGATTCCATGGGGAATAGATAAATCATCCATATTCCATAGGCCTTTGATGATATTTTTCTGTGAAATATCCAGCATTTCAACAAATGGCGGTAGTTGCTAAAAATTTCTGATAAAATGCCATCATTTTGAAAAAAATCATTACAAAAATTTATTCAATTTGAATGTCAACTTACGGTTTTGGAAAGAGGATTTGCAGAAGTTGGTGTAGGTTCATCACTCATTCTGGCTGAATTTGGTTGACTTCGAATTCAATCAATGCTTATCAACGGCTTCCTCGTGTATTATAAAGCGAGCTAATATTAGTCAGTAAGACAAATGTTAGGAAAGATTATACGAATGTAATACTGTGGCCTAGTGGTACCTCGATTGGGTCCGCTGCGGGTGGCTATTTCATGAAAACTTATACTTCGCAAACTTATTCCTCACAAACTTATGACTCTCACAGTCAGGATTCGAGCCTGACCTCTCATCTCTCCAGGATGCGCTGTTCTACCACTTCATTATGCGAGCATGGCTGCCTAGCTGGGAGCTAGTCTACATGTCCAACTAACTTTTTTTAAAAATAAAAATTTGTGCTGATTTAGAAAATAAATCCTGCATTCATGCGTAAATAAATAAAACAAATCAATAATTATTAAGAGCGAGAAGGCAGGCTTTTACATTGAATGAAAATTGATAAGAGAATAATGATGTCGAATATTTTGCGAGAAAAAGTCTTATCACAATATAAAATTAATAGTTTTGACAAATTATTAGGAATTAGAAATAAACAAGTGAAGGGATTTTAATTGGTTGAACAGTAATCTGATCAATTTCGAATGACATCTTGCATTCAAATGCAACATGCTCAGGAGGATGAGAGAGTAGGAAGTTTTCATTTTAAGAAATATTAAACAGAATATTTATTTCAATTGCAATTATCCCTCATCACTTTTGGATGTCTTCGAGGATTTTCTGTATCATGTTCATTGAAATTTTTAATAATAGTCGAATAAAGATAATATGCATAAAATATAATATACCAAATAAAAGGGTTGCATGATACTAAACTGTATTATTCAAATTTTAATCTTCCCACTATTTTCCATTTATCTGTTTGTGGGTCGTATTCTTCAATAGCGTCACAGAAGTTTATCATCCAGTAACTATCACTTCCTTTCCCAGCATTTTGAAATCTAAGTTAGCAAATATTTAGTAAAAGATATGTGAAATCTCAGCTCACCCTCCGATTGCATACAATTTCCCGTTAGCGATAATGAGCGAATGATCCAATCTTGCATAATTCATATCTGCGATTTGAAAAATTCGACTGTCAACTGGAGCTGAGGGGTCGAAACATAAACAAGATTTTAATGTTCCACCACTAAATATATAATGATACATTATTTATCGTATAAAATTAACGACTTCCATCCTCCAGTTATGTAAATTTTTCCATTTAATGGTGCAACTCCGAATAAACCTCGTCTTTCTGGAATCTCTCCAATTTCAATCCATTTTCGCTCATCGTGTAATAATCGATATATTTTTTTATTATTCCATTTCTCAATAACTGAATATCCATAATTACAATAATGAATATGCTATAATGTGACCATATAAAATTTCATCGCATGTTATTGTTTGAAAATAATGAATTGGAAAAGAAAAAGCAGGTTCTGTCTCCCATTTTCCATCTATTAAAACCTGAATAACTTATTTCGTAGATTTTCATTCGATCTTCTTACATCAACTCGATTCGTATATTTATATTTTATAGAATCCCATCCACCCAAATAATACAATTTATCTTTGAAATAAGCCACAGATGCACTATTACTCCATTTAGGAGGATCTGGACCTGTAAAATTCTTTGAATCGATCATTCATGGATTTGTTGATAAAACCTCTTGAAATTTGTCCAGTATCCAAATCATATATTTCGAATGATTTATTTTCGTCGTCAATTCCAAAAATCTGAAAACCAAGAACTTATTCAAAATAACGAACATAAGAATTTACCTTATCCTGTGTAGTTGCTACTCCATATGGCCAATACCAATTGTCGAATTTCGCAATCTCTTCGACTGAGCAAGTGAATGAATTGAACAAGCATATTCTTCCTTCATATTTATTATTATTATTTCGATAAAAAACTAAATTATTACGAATCATTTCAAAGTCTCTTAATTAGCTTTCGACGTAATTTCTTACAGTAAAACAATTTTTTAAGTGGACCATCAGAGAAACTATCTCCACCAATTTGCAAATTATGAATATTCTGGGTTAATTCAGTCAGTATTATTAATCAATGGGGTTTCAGTTCCTTTCTGAAATTATCATTCCCATTTTGTAATGAACTGTTTATTTCCAAACCTCCAAAGCGTCTGCAATAATCGCAGCTCCATGAGCTACAGCCACTTCAGGGTTGGCATTGTATCTCAATTTTGTTTGGCCAAATTTATGCGACAAAAGTTCTTGAATTTTCGGAATTTGAGTTGATCCACCAACCAGAATCTATAAATTTTATATTTATATTCAGTGAAAAGCATATCAGAGTTTTGTTTTTTCTAATAATAAAATTACCACATTGTTAATTTGTTCTGCCGAGATTTGTGCATTTCGTAGAGCCTTTTCAACCATTCTCATCGCTTTATCGAATAAATCTTCGCAGAGTTGGTTGAAGTTAGACTGCGAAATTTCCATATTTACGATTGTATTCTCATTAATATCCAGCTGCAAAAATATGAATCCCGTCCAGAATCAATAAAATTAACATGTCTTACTCTAACATTCCACGATTCTATTTGAAGTGACAGAGATTCTTTCGCTTTCTTGCACGCTCGTCGTAATAGTTTCATCAGATCTGGTCGCTGCGAAATATCATAGTTATTCGCTTTCTTGATTTCTTCGATTACGTATTTCATTATTCTTTCTTCGAAATCTCGACCGCCTAAGTGATATAATTTACAAACCATAAAGTAGCGTAAGAACAAACCTAAATGAGCATCACCACACACTGACTTCGCATCAAATTTTTCGTCTTTAATTTCCACGATACTAATATCTAGGGTTCCTGAAAGTTTCAATCCATAAATAAATACATACATTGCCATATAATAAAATGATCGGAGTCAAAGTATTGTTTTAATTGCTTTTTCTAATTGTCTTGTATCAATTACTTGAAGGTCTAGATCTTTTACCCTTAACGATGATGATTTGCATATAAAATTTTTATTTCCTTCCAAAACAGCACATCATATCCAAATATTCAAATATATTCTAACCTCCTCCCCAATCAAAGACCATAATCGTCGAATCAGTCATCCTCATTCCGTTGTAATAAGCAATTGCAGCTGCCGTCGGTTCTTCCAGCAGATATTTCAGGTCGAGTCCAGCCATTTGAACCGCTCTTTTTGTTGCATTGATTTGATCCTTATTGAAGAAGGCAGGAACTGTCACGACTGCTCCAGTCACCTCTTTTTCGGATAAATACCTCTGAAATAAGACAAATTTCAATGAGTTTAATTTAACAAATTAAGAAATAACGCATTTGAAGCTCGGAGTCCTGAGTTCTATTTTTCAGTTAGGACAATACCTCTGCAATCATTTTCAACTTCTTCAAAATTTCAGCAGAAATCTCTCCAGGTCGAAGAAATCTCTCATTTTCCTGGCCTGCATTAAGTGCATAGCCAACGACTCTCTAAATATGAAATTATTATTGCAATTTATTTTTTAAAAGAAAATAAGAAAATGCAAACGTTTCTTATTTCGACTCTGAAAGGCAAAAATGATTCTTCATCAGGCAGAAATGCACCAATCAGAACGTTATAGCCAATTAGCCGTTTTGAATCTGAGATTTATAGAATTAAACAAAATCAAGATAACGTTAAAAACCGTATAAAACATTAGATATGTCAGTATCTGCAGTTAATGCCGGATTTCCAACGAGAATTTCGGTATCGCAGTAGGCGACCGCGGAAGGGATGGTGAATTTGCCTGAAATAGGCATTTCTTCGATACACGAAATTTCAAGAATATTTTAATTAAATAAAAAAAAAAGATCTAAATGTAAGCTTGAGCCTATAAATTGCAAAAATGTATTCATTTAATCTTTTCTTACAAAACGATTTTGTGACAAGTTTATCGACGAAAAAATTAACAAATGAATGCTTCTAATGCTAATAAAAATAATAAAATAGACCATCATCACTCTGAATGGAAACAGGCCGTCCGTCTTCAATCACAGAAACACACGAATATGTCGTGCCCAGATCGATGCCAATATACACCATCTAATTTAAACATTGCTTTCAAGAAAGGATAAAGAATGACTACAGCAATATGGAATCTCTTGAAAAGAAAACGATAATCTAAGAATTCGAAACGTTTGCCAGATATTCGCTAACACTGGCAAGACTAAGGAAATTTTGAATAAAATTATCAATAGTAAAACGATAATTGACTAATAAAGATGGAATAGCGGCACAATTTCGCACTTGAAACATTCGAATTTTATGCAAATAACGTAGGACCGACAAAATTGTGTAATTTACAGTATTTCACTGTCTACCTTCGTGATATTTCGATTAGACGATAAAACAAGTCATGTTCTAAACACACAATGTGTGATAGTCCTAGCATCTTCTTCCGACTTATTTTATTGTCGATTTTTATGACTATGAGAAAACCTTGAATTAACACGTTCTGAAGAATAAACAAAAGTATTCAAAAATTTCTGATGCATAATTCGAATGCTAACTTGGCATTCTGACATTTCTAAGCATATCGATAAAAGTTATTAAAAAAAAACTAGAAAAGTTTATTCGACTCGAGTCCAAATAGTCAACAAACAAATTTGAGATTCGTAAAATTTCAAATTGAGATTCGAAAACCCGTACTTTTGATAAAACAAACAAGTACCCTTTAAAATGACCACTTCAATTTTACCTGACCTATTTCTGCATGAGATTTTACAGCTAGCTCTGCGGAGTTCCGTTTGACTCCAGTCAGAACCTAAACCATTTTTAAATTTATTAAAAAAGAAAAAGATGATTTAGCTAATTGAAAGTTCTTTTATAAAATTCTCAATAAAACTATCATAATTTTCATGAAGTTCCTAGTTTTGTAAGAAGTTTGAAAATATGCACTAAATAGAATAAGTTACCTGTTTAATGACGCAGGCATGATTTGTACAACTCTCGATTTCCTCGCCGTAGAGGAACTGGTTCGAATAACGGCATTCCTGGCAGGCTTGACGAGTGAGGAATCTAGGAGAAATCCATAAATATGAAAATTGAAGCGGCAGAAAAAATCGGTCTTCCACCACGTTTTTAACAGCGGCACTCTCATAGTAACTTTAGCGAGCAATATTTTAAAATTAGAAGAATAAAGTTTCGAACTTACCTGACTCTTTGCTCCTTAGCGTATTGCCAAATTGCGAGGGTGAGCATTTTCGGGTCCCTCGCGCAGTAGATGCACCACGGCCGCTGACCGATTACGTGGCAGCCGGGGCTAAAAGTTATTATTTTTTAGAAAAATACCTATTTTCTAAAAATGAATCGCTAGTTATTCACTCATGAAAACACCTGTTTCAAGCAATGGTCTTATTCTATGTGATGTTTTATTTAGTGGAAGTTATAGATAAAAGAACAATTATATACGATGAACGATTTTGTTTCGGTTTATAAAATGTCGAAACTTACGTGAAACAGTGTCTCGCTCTCTGTTGCACGACGACGACTTGCAGAGGAAGCAGATCGGTCACTCTTCTCAGTGCTGCAAGGATGTGCGAATTCGTGTAGTAGGCGACGTTGATCTGTTTTTCGAAATTAGAAAGAAAAATGAAAAGTTAGAATCTCACCCTCAATTTGGGATTGGCGACGAATTGGTTAACGGATCGGACGCAGGAATAGACGGTCTGGTTCGCAGCCCCCTCCACGACGATATAGGGGATGCGCTCGCCCCGCAGCGCACGGTACGCGGGGCACTGCTCCATTCGGGCTCTGAAATGATTCTTTTCGGTAAAAATTAGCAAAGATTCGTAACCTAATCTACCTCTTTGACGAAATTCAGCGAATAATAGAATCTTAGCAGTATTTTAAGATAAGTATAAAAACGGAAAAGAAACTCACTGGACGATTTTGTTCTGGGGCATGAGAGATCGCTCGTTGTATGGTGGACGATATTCCTTACAAAACACGAAATCGGTGTACGGTAGGTCCTGATAATTAGAATATCTCCACTTTTAGAGTTGAACAATGACAATCTATCGGTTATCAGAGATAATTTTCTTGCAACTTACATGTAGAGACATTAACTTTCTATTGAGGAAACTCGCCAGTTTCTGGAATCTTCGCTCGAAGATCAGACGCATTGAGTGTTCCAGGATCTAGGATTAATAAAGCTATGAAAAACGAAAGTAACAAATGCAATTAAAATAAAAGTAGATAATAGTAGAAAATTAAGAGTAAATATAATTCAAATACAAATTCTAAAGTTCACTTTCGAAACAATCGGACAAGTATCCCTTCGTACGGTTTCAATGCCCTTCGAGTCGATCTTCCCGGTGTCGGTCAATTTCTCGAACATCAGCCCGGAATAGCGCTTCTTCGACTCCAAAACACAGCCCAAATATACCTGAAATTTGTTCGATTTCGTATTTCCTCCTTCAGTATTTCGCCCAATGATGACGATAGATGATAAAATATCAAGAAACGCGAAACATAGCTTTCTCGAGTTAACTCGGACCTTTTCAAACTTGAGCACAACCGGTGCGGGATTCACATTCGTCACGTCTGCGGCAATCTGCTTCCCCAATTCGAACGCTCTTTCCAGCGATGCATCTGAAATTGGATAGGCTTCACGAGTTTCGTAAAATAACAGAATATAAACACGTTCAATTTTGTAATTGTTGAATCGTAATTCACCAGAGCACTCCGAAAGTGGGCTGTTATAAAACACGAATTTCGTCTAGACGAAATAATTTTTCATGGCCATTTTGAAAAATGAAAATTTTAAACCTGGCACAAGAATGAACAAACTGTCGGTATCGCCGTAGACTACCCTCGCGAAGTCGTACTTCTCCCCTCCGTTCCGAACCAATTCGATCGCTCGCTCCAAGGTCTCCCTGCCTTTTCCTAACATTGCATCCGCTACCTAGATTTTATTCTTTTAGAAAAATCGACTTTTAATTGAGTGAAATATGTTCCGTGATTCATAAAATATGGATGAATACTTTCCAAATTGCACGGAAAATGGTTAAAAAAAATCAAAAAATTACCTCCGGACAAGGCATTCGTCCAGTCCAATTGGCAGCCGCGTAGCCGTATGTCGTGTTCGCCACGAGCTTCATCGCCAATTGACGAGCGTCCAGGATTCGGGCGAGTTTCTGAAAATGTGATTTTTTTTTAAAATTCTTCAAAAGTTTTTAGAAATGATAATTTACCTTGCTCGTCGTTTGTTTGAGCGCACTCTTCACCATGAATCGCGTTGATAGGATCTGAAAGATAGTGTTGAGTTAGAAAAATTATACATTTCATAAATTTAAGAAACCCCACCTCCTTGAGCATAATCGGAATGATCCCCATCCGCTTGTTCCTCGTTACGAACGCCGACCTCTGCGGGGTGCAATGGACTTGTTTGTCCGCGACTGTTCTGATAATTTCTGAGGGCTGGAAATTTAGAATTTTTGAAGGAAAATTTTTTTTTCTAAAAATTGCTTACATTAATATCGTGCTGCAAAGCTCCGAGGGTGATCGATTCATAATTCGGATCTGCGGCGAAAGACTCTAGATTGCGGACCTGAAGTTCCCCTTCAATGTTTTGCAACTTGAGATCTTCAGAAGTCTAAATAACTCTCAAATTATGATAAAACTAACCTTTCCAACGAGTGTCGAGAAGCAGTAATTGTACGCGATTGACATCGAGGGGTAGAGGCTTTGGAAGTCCAGCACAATTATCGGATCGTAGTAGACCTTGGATTCGGGCTCCAGGATCAGAGCGATCTGCTCCGGACGGACCATGCTGAAATTGAAAATAGACTTACCTTAGTTTAGAAGACTTCGGATTTTCTCAACGAAATTATGTTGCAAATAATCTTGAAGTCGACGGTACGAATAGTTAATAAAATTAAAAACAAGAAAAACGAAAGTTTTCGTATGAAAATGTATACTTCAAAAGTCGATTTAGAAAATGAATCATTTCGATGATATTATAACGAGTGGGCCAGGGATAAAAAGGCATAAATGAAGATCAGACCTGCTCCTTTGCGACTTAGTGACAGACGGGGCGATGTAGCCCAGAGAATGCGCCAAACGAAGCATCATCGACTCGATCCGGTATTGCGAACCGCGGGTTAGGACCTAAAATAGCATTAAATCTAGATAGATTGGAGCGTCTCAGTATTCTCACGAACGCGTGTAAGTAAGATGCTCCAAGGCGCGTAAAATCGAAAAAGGCTTCAAAGCATCTGTAAACATGGAATATTGTCGTTTCCAATCTTACGAACGTACGCATTGTTTGAACAAATCCAAAGAATCTCGAAAATAAACTCACCTCATGCAGCTGAATTCCATAGACCCTGGCCATTTCTGCGGTCGTCAAGAACCAGTTCATCTTCTGCAGCAGCTTCACGTCCAGCACCGCACAGCGGGCCACGTAGTGAATTACTTCCAGACTGGAAATATTTACTTTTCAGATACAAATCCGAGTGTTCCCCGTTTTACTCTTTAAAAATGCTGATCTTCAAATACTTCACCAAAAATTTGAGGAAAAACCGAATTTCACGAAATAATCATTTTCCACAAATATGACTATTCTTGATTTAAGAAAAAGATTTATTTACAAAATTTTAAATAAAAATAATTGTAACATCCTCACGTTCTTTTCCTCTCCAAATCCTGAATATGTTTCGTCAAGGCTCTATCGTCGAGGATCGGGAATCGCGTCTTCAACAAGCCCAAAGTCGCCGTCCCACGGTCGTAAGACCTGAAATAAAAAAGAACTTATTTATTTTTTATTAAGCTCATGTGTGCAACACTTTATAATTAATGACATTAAAATCACTCAAATATCAATTTGAAAACATTGAAGGGAAGTTGTTTTCGAAAATCTACTTCATTGTAATTAGCTTTAGGCTATTATCAACGTCTACACTTGAAAATCATCAAGTTCCCATCATATTCAATAAGAACCAATATTGAAACATATTAGGCAGATTACTTCCAAAAATTCACCTCAAATGCTGGTCCTTTCTGACGATTTTCCAAACATCGATCAGCGATCTGCCCCCAGGAGTGTGCACGTCGCCGTCGTCGCGACGGTGAGAATACTCACCGCTTGGATTGTCTGCTGAAACTTGGAAAATCGATAATTTCTAGGATAGAAGGCATGCGATATACTATTTTTCGCTCTAATTTCTAAAGTAAAAGATGACGATAAACGACATGAAATCATAAAAAAACGGGAATGAAGGTATTCTTCTCTCGAAATTATAATTTGAAAAAAATCACCTTTCAAATATCTGCTCAGATCCCTAAGAACTCCAGGAGCCATTATGTAATAGGATCGTCTGAGCAGGTAGCCCCATGAAAGACGCTTCGTGTCGTAGCCGATCAGCAATTCGGGGTCGAATCTGGAAAGAAGAAAATGTTTCATAAAATATTGATACTTTGAACAAATCAAATTTAGATAGTGTCTGAAAACGTTTGGCGGTTTAGTGTGATTAAAAATAAAGATACGTTTCAAAAATGTTAGATATTTTTGGAAATTTAAATATTGGACATTGCATCTTAGGCTATAAAAAACGAGAAAAATACAAAATTAAAAGAAAATCTTACTCCTTGACGACCCTAACGACATTATCGATGATTTCTGCCTCGCTGTTCATGAGGCGAATATTCGGCTTATCTTCAATCTGAAATTTGCCATAAAAATCGCAGACTTTCCAAATAGTTATCGACGTTTCAATTCCCATGAACGAGTTATGCAAGCAGGCAAAATGAAAAAATTTTCAAAAACTATTGATTTGTGAATAAAACCGACCAAAATAGGCAGAATATGGAAGACGATGATCTTTTGAGGAGCATCGTCACGACAGATGTCAGGGTAAATCGACACCGCAGCGGCAGTGATCGGGTCGGTCTGAAAAATGAGTGATGAAATTATGAAAGGTTGCCACAAAAACGCATCGATCACCTTCTTCAAAAATAAGTATTATCACATCTTTAAAACTTATTTGAAATTCAATGAGAATGAAATGCAATATATTGCAATTTCATTAGACCATGTTTCGAGAAGATTTGAAAATTGGATTTTTCAGATTTTAATGACTAATAATTACAGATCAACATAAATCAAAATTTTAAAATAAAAATAATAGCATTGAATTGACTGGTTCATGAATGTTTCAATATCATTAGAGATTTTGGATGTTTGATGCTCAGGAGCTCCGAGAACTCCAATTACAAAAATGATAAATCAAAATATCAAAAAAATTCCCCCACCGCAGGATCAGGCATGAGTCCTGTCGTGTAGCAGAACAGTTCCAAACTGATCACACCGAAGTTGGAGATTTCCGACTCGCAAGAAG
The DNA here is from genome assembly GCA_002287525.1 of Diploscapter pachys. Taxonomy (NCBI): domain Eukaryota; kingdom Metazoa; phylum Nematoda; class Chromadorea; order Rhabditida; family Rhabditidae; genus Diploscapter; species Diploscapter pachys. The sequence continues at coordinate 119,229 of LIAE01010475.1, read as the reverse complement.
AATTCGTGTTTTCGTCTGGAAAATTGGATACTTCGAAAAGATAGAAATTGATAAAATTAGCATAAATTAAAGAAAAAGTATATTTGAAAGAACAAATCTTGGAAAGAAAATTTACCCGAAACCTGGCTCTGCTCGTAGATCGTGGTAGTGTCCATCGAGTGCTTGCGGAAGAACTGAAAACAAATTACTAAACGTAAGTCTGAAGAACTCAGAGGAATGATCTAAATAATGAGATAGATCAATCGGGCGTATACGACAAATTATTTTCACAATTCTCGAAATATGCTTTCCTAAACTGGCATTTAGCAATGATTTTTCTAAATTCATTGGGACCAAGTCTTCTGAGTAAAAGATAAAAAATAATAGCTAAGAATCCTCAAAATTTCTATTCATTACTTTTAAAAATCGAATTTGAAACAGAATACGTCTCATAAAAATTCAACTTCCACTAATTTCTCTGCTAAATATTCTGTTGGAACCCAGATTTCCATGTTTAAAATTGATCGATTTATCAAAAATGCCCACCTCATTATAATCGGACATGTTGAACGAGTCATCTGAGTTTGCGTAGAGCATCGAGTCGTTCGAAGTTTCCCTTTCTTCTCTTTTTGCCGGTCGTTGATTTTCTTGTTTTCGAGGTTTTTCGATCTCCAATTTTCTCGCTCGTTTCGCCGGTAGGGATGGAGCGGGGTCAGCCATCCAGCTGGGGCCTGAAGTATTTTTTAATTCGAAGATAAAAATTCTCAACTTTTTTTTTGTAACCATGCAAAATCTGCTAATAATAAATGATTAAAAATAAGTTTCACAATTTTTTTTTATCAAGCAAATCTTCCAATGCTAGTTTATTGACCTATTCACCTTTCAAATCGACTTAGAAAGTATCCAAAATAGTAAGAATACGTTTCACCTTTTCAATATTGCTGCAAGAAATTAGCAAATTTGATAACTTTTTCATTACGTTTAGAATTCAAGTGAGCAGACAAAAATACCCGGTTCCTGCGTAGCTGGTACGACGTCATCATCGCTGTCCTCGATTTGCACTTCCAAATTTGGATTCAGCTCTTCGAGGGGTTCTTCTGAATGTTTTACTAATCAAGAAAAAAGGGGTTTAAATTTTGATCAGGGCTGTTAAGACTCTGAATTTGATTCGCTACCGAGTCTGAGTGTCAATTTTTTCAGACTCCCTAAAGCCATGATTTTGGTAGAGTTCGGTAATTTTTTGCCAAGTTTTACACCTAGCTCATATCACAACATTAAAACAGAAAAATGCAGATCTTTTAAAAAAAATATTTCACCTTCTTCTTCAATCCTCGCTTCCTCCAGACCATCTTCAGGATTTTGCGAATCAGCCACGATAGTCACGTCGTTCTCATCGACTTCTTCATTGTTTTCTTCGGGAGGATCCCATTCGAAATCGCATTTCTTAAGCGGAAGACGGTTCTTGGGACGGACCCAAACGCTAAAATTGAAAATGTTAACTTCAGAAGAAAATTACTAGTTTTTTTTATTATGACAAGCTAAAACAATTGTATCAAAAATGGTGCAAGTTTATCAAATTCATAGAATTTTGAAACATTTTAAATTCTCAAATAAGAAAGAAGAGGAAAACCCCACGGCTGGTCCCTGTAGACCATTTTGTGCCTCTTGACAGTTATGCCACTCTTGCGGTATTCCTTTTTCTGGGGCAAATTCGGGACGATCTTCGAATTCTGATCGTCATCGTCGTCTTTTTCCTGATTCTGAATGTCGATGTCGTCATCCGACTGTGGGAAATTGCTATCTTCATTGATGTCCAGATGTGGGCTGGCCTGAAAAATTGAAGTTTATTTTCCATGAAAATACATGGGAACCTATTGCTCATTATGGTCACAGGAAAATGTTCGGTTTGATCTATGCATGAAGTGTGCATTATGCAAGAATTATATCCGACTTTTTCCGAGTGGAATGTTTCAAAATGTCAATAAATTTTAAAAAAATATGAAGAGGCACTAGTAAAGCGCAACTCTTCCTTATTTGATAGAAAAAATAACCTGATCACTGCTCGAAGCCCTTCCGATCGGTTGCGTCATGAGAAATTCCTCTCGCTTCTGTTCATCGTTCTCTTCAAGTTCGGCGTCTAAAATAAAATGATCATTTTTTTTTAGAAATTAAAAGAAATGTTCAAATATGGCAAAATAATAAAAAAACTTATATATCATAAAACCATCTTTTTTCCCATTAAAAATCACTCTTGAAAACGTTTTCAAACTTGAACTACTTTGTAAATTTAAAATGTCGTAAATCTCCACTAAAACCACTCTCTTCTCATTCAAAAATGGAAAATCTTTATAATTTGTGATTTTTTGAGAATATCAGTAAAAAAGCTTACTAATCTCATCCTCCTCATCCCGACCCATTTGTGTGTCCTCATCCCCATTTTCCTGTTCGATTTGAAAGTTTTGCTCCGGCTCCTCATTCTGATCGGTTCCCATCGGTTCAGTTGGTTCGACGAATGCCTGACTCCAGAACAAAGCGGAACGACGACCGGATGAAGGTTCAGGCTCTTCTTCATGAGTGGGGTAAACGGTGTCTGGGAATTTATAAAAATGAGATTTCATAAGGCTACAAAAGAAGAAAGTAGTAATATTTATAAGGAAGTTTCAAAATATGTGTGAGGTTTGTTGCATACATCAATCATTTTCCATAACAATAGGATTGATAAGAATTTGAATTCCAATGGGAACGGCATTGAGATTAACTAAAATGTTCATCATTTCCCTTTGAAATTTACTTTCAAAATTAAAGAAAAATACCATTGAGTGCCTGTGTGTAAACTCCATCCACCTGCAACTGTCTCTGCTCCTTCATTTGCCTCGCCAAGTCGCGCATTTTCTTCAATAGGTCTTTTTCCTGATCCGAAACTGGACGGGGACGGTCTTCTTCCATACCTGAAAACAATTGGAAAATCGTTTTTATTTTTAAGACTTTTTCTTTATTTCTATTAAAAATTTGTCCGTTAATTTGACATTTGCTGGATACATTGTATTCTTGATAAATTTTCACATTTATAATTTTTGAAACAAATTTCAATAAAATTTGAGCAAATTACTTGAACTTTTTCAAGAAAAGAATGGAAGCAGAATCGAAAATGAATTGAAACATCAGATTGGTTTATCTTTTTAAACATATTCTAAAATCTGTAAATAAAAAAACTCACAATCCTTGAATGGATCCTTGATTTGAGTTCCGAATTCCTTGCATCGCCGCTCCTCCTCTCTCCAGATGAAATCGATGCCCGGGTTCAGGGAGTATTCTGGAAGAAAAAAAAAATAAAATGTTAGAAAAAAGATAAAATTTTCAGAAAGAAATTGAAAATATGGAAATTTTCTTACTCCCATTGGACGACAGAATCGGGTTTAGAATCTCGTGGGCGACGATGTCAATTTCGACGGCGCAAGAAGTTATTGGCAAAAGTGGAGAAAGAAGGGAGGGGCTGAAAATGAGATGATTTTGAAAATTCGAATGAAACTTCCTAACTCATTCCGAATATCCGAAACCGTCTTGCCACGATAGACGATGTCTGAAAAGTAATTCATAAAAATAGATTTAAAAAATATATTTGAATTTTATATGTCTCAAAACTTCCAGTCATTAGCTAAGCGAAAGGTGAATAATACACCAATACATGCGATAGCATCATAACTTCTATAGAAGAAAAAAACCATAAGACTATTCAGATACGTTCAAAATTCAATTGAAAAGAGTAAAATTTTTATTGAAATTTGTCGGTTTTTTGTCAACACTTTATTTCTCAAAATTACAAAATCTCACCAGTCAGTTCTCTTCCCTGTGCGATTCTGAATCTGCACGACGAGAGATGGATCATGTCCATGCCGAAAATGGCGTAGTCGATGAAAAACTGAAATTTTCTATATTATATTCCCAAATTTTTAGTGGTTGAATTTCGGAAATAGCCAGTTTCGATCTCGTAAATTAAAAAAAAAATTGTTTTCTTATCCTCTTCGCAAATTACAAATCATACTACGAGTCGCTATTTTATATTAAATTTTCTTCTTATCTAAATTACACTAATTCCCGACCTGCAAATGATAAGGAATGTGCGCTTCGAAAGGCTGCAACCCGGGGTTCGTCGTGATCACTCTGTCGATTGAATTCATCAGTCTGGAAATATAGGAAGATTTTTTTAATATGCGATTGAGATTGAATAACTGAAGGGTTTGAAAATGCTTCAAATATGGTGACTTTGTGAAACCTAATGTTGGCATTATTCATAATAAGCTTGAAAAGAATGAAAGGTATCTTTCTTCTATTTTATTTGATATAATAAAGTCTTAGAAATCTCAAACTTGTAAATATATCATTCTTGAAGCATATTTTTTAATATTTTTTTTGGAAAACATCAATGAAATATCCGGTTATAGTTAACAGATTGCAGGTATGCGAATACTTTCGAATTTAGAGAATACAAAAATACGATAATCGACGAAAATGTTCTAAATAGAAGTAGAAATGAACCAAATTGATAAAAAATATTTTTGAAACCTACTTGTTGACGTAAATCGGATTGAGAAATTTGACTTTGGCGAATTGCTCGTCGTTTTCTGTGTAGCCATACATCGTCTTGCAGCGGAGCGGCTCGATCGAAAACACGTAGTCTGGCTGCTGGACGGCTGAAGTCGAAGGTAATCTGCGGGAGCGAGCTGAAAATATTCAGAAAATAAGGGTAAAATTTCAAATCTTTCTGTGTTTCATGAAAGTATATGATATTCCTTTTGTATCAAAATAGATAATTGAGTTAGCTTAGCTTTAGCTACAATGTGATTTAAATCAAAGTAAAGTTCTCTATATGTTTCACAAAATCATTTTAAAATGTATTGTTGATGTATGAACTTTTCGTCCGATAAATGCTTTTTTTTACAAAGATAACGTTTTCAAAAGAATAACTATTTTGTGAAATTTCATGCGAGTTTCAAAAATGATCATTTTTAATTGAAAAAATTCAATATTGATAGTCCGATAAAGATTCTATCAGATTAAAAATTGAAAAATCCCCACGATTAGCCATCTGGCCTGCATTGGGGTATTCCTTCTGAATGAGCCGGTCGATTTTCTGTTTCATCGCTGATTTGATGGCCTCCGTCCAGTCCCCACCCACTCGGAATATCACATAGGGCAAAACGCCGTGCACATGCAGGCAGACTTTGGTTCCTAAAATATGAATTTTGAAATTGTACGTTTCAGAGTTTGCACTTTATCTCTATTGAAACGAATCTTTAATATTGATTATCGTCGAGAGGCTATAAGAACTTTTTACCTTCATCCGAAATGCCGAAAATGTGCAGCGTCGGGACGAGCCTCTTCGTTTTGATGACTTTCTGGAAAATCAAATTTGGAAAAAATCTGGATTTGTAACGAAATTCTTGTGAAAAAAAACATTAATTTCATGAATGTTTCATTTCCAAATTACTATTTCGAAAACAAGGAATTAAATATTCAACAGCTCTACCTCACTAATCGGATTTGGCGGGGTTAGCGAATATTCACAGAACACGTTTCTCAAGGAAAATGCGGGTGGATCGGTCGACATTTCCCGCTTCACATCGAAATTTTAAATCTGAAAATGCAAATAAAAAGCGAAAAAGATTCAAACAGAGGTATTATTTCTGGTTATGCATAGCATATAACCGTTAGTTTTTCTTCCACCAAAGCCCTTTGACTTTCGAACATTTTCGAAATTTTTAGCAACGCGTAAACTTTATTTATGCTCTCACTCCTGATAAAAAAGCTAATTTTCAGACGAAAAAATCAATCGGGACTTCGATTACAACACAATTTAGTGAGAATTTAAGTGAAGGCATCAGGAAATGCGAGGAAAAATGATACATTTTCAAAAAATCGAATGTTTCCTCGCAAAATATATTATTTTCGGTAAAAACAATCGAGAATTATGCACCGACAATAAATAATGATGCATAGAGAATCTCCGGATAAAATAGATATTCAGGAAAATATACAAAAGAAGAATCATAAAAGTCTAGATATTGCTCTCAAAAACAATTAAATTATTTTAAAATCGATGAGCAAAGGAGCGAAATTTTCAACCAGAAATTATTTTTTACACAACAAATCAAAGGATATTTTAACGTTTCAAGCGGCAAAACTACCGTATCCAAAATGAGTAAGATCGTCGAAACCAGAAAGTTCACGAAAAGTGTAAAATGCGCCCTAGGCAAACTGGAAAAGTTGGAATAGAGCGCATTTTACATTCTTTCGTATTTTCTTTTCCGCTGATAAATGATTTGGATACCGTATTTTGCAGGGATAATAATTCACAGCTCGCTACACTCATCAGAAGAGAATTGTGCATAACTGAGCAAGTTTCTTTATCGATTCTTGGGAGAATTTTAAAAAATCGATTTTCCCAAAGATCGATCAAATTTTGGATAAAGGCTATTTGGTAATGGGATAAATGATCAGCGGAATCGAATATGTTATGCAAGTTTAACATTATCATAATTTGAAAACTATGCATTCAAAAATTCAAGAAAAAAATTTAGGTGCCGCCCTTTTAAACCCCATTGAATGCACAATTTCACATTTTATCACAGCGATTTATGAAAAAGAACTCAAAAAATGTATCCTCACCGAAATTCAGCAACGAAAAACATAAAATGCAGGAAGTTCCTCAAAAGACGAAATGATTATACCGAGATGGATAAAAGCGAGAAAAGCTCATAATTATGAAATTTGAATTTCCGGGAATCTGGAAATTACAAGACATGAAAAGTGAAGAAATTTTATTGAGATAGAAATTGTAGGGATATTTTCCAGTCCTGTACTTTCCAAATATTCTCAATTTACAATTAGGCATTTTGATTGGTTGAACTATATGTATCTCCTCAAACAATATTTAATGAATTTGAATTGGAATCGGTGTTTGTCAGGTGTAGATTCCGGATTTGGTCCTCAATTTCACAGGTCCACTTTAGCATTAATCCATTAATCCGACCATTCACCCTTGTTGTCGTCGGATTCTGGAAAAATAAGGATTTTATAGATTTCAAAGAAATTTTAAAGGTTTTGTTTTACTTAAAGCTGATAGTCGTTCGCATTTCGAAAAGAATCAAATAATACAAAATTTTGGAAAATAAACAAATGACTAAATTGAGGAATCTATGTTTCACCCAAGTATTAAAGCAAAAAATGACATTTAGAACTGTTTAAACTCTCAAATTCTGTCTCTTCTTTCATTTATCATTAAAATCACTTCCTTTGAATATTCTCAACTTAAAAATTCTCTAAAATCTACTTACCATCCTCATCCGAGCTATCGTCGATGCCCATGTTCTGTCTCCTCATCTCCAAAGCGGCAGCAAGGGCGCCTGAAATCATATTGATAGAGAAACTTGAAATATAACATGAAATTTTGACACATGATATATGCGAAATAATTTAGTTAATACTTGCACCAGTGTTCTCTTACAAAAGAATACTATTTTGAACATATCATGCGTTTTTTTTCAAACAACTCCTTCATAGTTGATTTTAAAATCTTAATATTCTAATCCTGAGCTTAAAACGGTATTTTTTTCAATATTTTAAAGCTCAAATTAAAAATTGTCGAATTTCTCACCAGCGATTCCGCCCATTTGAGTCGTCGATTTGCGCTTCTCCTGTTCAGCCTGAGTGTCGATCTGGAAATCAATAAATTGTAGGTTTTAAAAATAGAAATGTCGAAAGATAAAAGAACAAATTGGTCTTGATGTCAATTTGTTCATTTTCATGCCGAAGAATAATTTTATGTATGCTTCAAAGGAAAGATAAGTCATGAATAAATATGTCGTTATGTTCCAATCATCACTGAACAATATACTATTAGACTATTAAACTATGTTCAAATTGCTGACATTGAATTGAAATTTCACAATTTTCGGTCATTATAGTGTAGGATAATTCCGAATTTCAGATAAGCCAAAACCCTTACATGCTTCAACTGCGCGCCTTTCCTGATCTGCTCCATGACGTTTCCGTGCGCGCTGCCTGCAGAGGGGGCGGAGCCTGAGCTGTTGTTTCCATTCTTCGCCACGCTCTTTAGCTGTTTTCCGGCTTGGATTTCCTAAAATTTATATAATTAAAAAAAAAAAAATTTCAATATTTTTACTTTTCAATTGTCAAAGATTTTCTTAAATGATTTGTTGGTCTTTATACAAATTATCAAATATGCTTTTTTTGTTGTTGTAATTCTTGAAAGACGATGAAACCTCAATGATGATGGCTCAAAGTTGTTTAGTAAAAATTCCCGAAACTTACGGCTAGCAGATTTCCTCGACCGGGTTGTGCCGCAGGTAGACTGGAGAGGTCGTTGGGTGGAGGAGGTGGGGCCGGAGGTGCGCCTGAAGGACAATTCGATGACTTATTGTGGCTTTAAATAATGAATGGGTTGTTCGTTAATTTGAATTTTTATATTTGAATTAATTAATAAACACCAAAGAGTATAGTCGAATCAAAATAAACTTCGCAATCTTTTCTTTTCTATACCTCATGAAACATTTCAATAATGAAAATAGGCATCTAGCAAATTTGCAACAAGAAAAATGAATCAAAGAAGGGTAAAATCACCTGCTCCCATATTCATGGGCGGTGGTGGCGGCGGTGCGGGCGGAACGAATCCGGTCGGCTGGCCGCTTGGCGGAGGGGGAGGAGGCGGTGGAGGAATTCCCGAGGGTCGCGAGGCGTCCGTGTATTGCGGCACCTGGAAACTATCAATTTGGTCTGCATCTTCAAACTCCAAAATTAGCCTTTTAGTTTCCTAATTTAGAAAAGTGCATTCATTGATTATGTTCTAAACACCATTTTTATCCATATCTCATGAATTAATATGCAATCTTAGTCTCCTTTATAAATCCTGAGATAATCAACTTATTCGAGAGAATCTAGAAGCTTTAAATTCATGAAGATTACTAAATTTTCGAAATAGAAAAGAATTCAATTTTTAAAGAACTCTACCTGAGGCAGCGGTCTCGCGGGTGCGCTCGAATTTGTCATTCCACCTCCGGTCCGGAATCGGTCATTGTTCACTATCGGCGGGGGCGGTGGAGGTCTGAGCGAAATTCATTCATTTTGGAGAATTTTTGTATGCAACTAATTCTCGACTGTTAATTGTAGCGGCGAAAAATATCGTTTAGAAAAGACTTTCTTTAATTCTTCATATTGTCGTCTTTAGAATCTGTTCATTGCAAACGACAACCCAATAAGAATAAGTGAACGGCTCGAAAGATATACAGACTATTTCTCTGCATTTTCTAGTTTAATTTGTATTTTTATCGACGACAACGATGAATAACGCTAGTCTGTAAAGATCTGTAAATAAATGCTTATTGTTAAACTTATTCAGAGCGTGTAAAGAGATATTTTGTCCTATTTAAAATTTCCCTTTGAATTGATAGTATGTGATTCTACAGATCCAGTAAAAAACAATATGAGAATATCTAGTAATAACGTGTGCTGCTTGAAACTTTTGCGGAGCAACTTTTTAGTTTCCTAATTTGTTTCTAAACTTCGACAACCTTACCTAGCCGGTGCATTTCCATGATGCTGTGCGGAGGCGCCTCTGCTCGGCGGAGGGGGTGGGGCGGGACTCGCACCCCATTGAGAAATCGGCTGCGAGATCGGCACTGGAGGCGCCTTGTACATCGACGGTGGCTGCTGGGACTGGATTGGAGGTGGTGGTCTACAACAAAAAAAAACGTTTGCGTTTCTAATTTTGGCACATTATTCAAGGAACTTCTAAAACTATTTATAAAGGGTGAAACTTATCATGGCTATGATATTTTCAGAGGACTCTCTCTATCATTCAACGATTAATATGAAGCATTGATTATTCGAAACAAAAATCTTCACTTTTATAATTCATTTGAAAGGCATCCAATATATAATTCTTTTTGTAACAAAAGTATTATTTTAATTTTTTTTTTCTCAGGACTTCGCAGACTAAAAATTCGATAAAATCCATCAATATTCATAGAAATTTGCAGCATATTCGTTCCAATTTAATAATTTCTCTACTAAAATTAACGAAAATCAACTCACGCAGCCTGCCTGTCCCTATCTCTGCCCGATGGAGCAGCCAGATGGTCGATGGGCTCGTACTTGTCGATGTTCTTGGTGACGAATTTGCGCGCGAACCGAATGTCCTTCTCCGTCATCTGCTCCGGCTGCAGGCCCGCAGCACGCAGAATTGCCCTGAAAAACAGCATAACTAAGAATTAAGAATATTAGGTAAATTGAATGTGTTTTATACATTTGGTCAAAAGCTCTTTTTTACTTTTAATAATATTTTAAGCAACATTCCTAATTCGTTCAATCTTCGAACGGGTTTTAAAAATAACAAAAAGATACTTACTTGGTGGTCTCATCCATGTCAGAGTCGTAGATCTTGTTCGAGAAACCATTATCTTGATCCCAGCCGACGTGGGCTTTGTGCCTGAGAAAAAACAATAAAAATCGATTGTTTCAGCCATACAACTCCTAGGCAGAAATTTGTATAACGGAACGTGAATAAATGAAATGAGTAGGAATTTCAGATAGTCCAAAATTTTTATTTAATTTATTCAAAATTTTATCGATCCCCCATTTACCTCATTTTTCCGGTAAATTATTCCATCAAATTCTTCTAGCGGCGCGTGAGTAATTTTCTCTTTCCTATTAAAATGCATGCTATTTTTCTAAATCTAACTCTTTTTTCCTCTGAAATTGTCACGATATTTCCATCTTTCTTCTTTTTCTAGCGATATTTCTCGATTACGGTATTTGTCGTTGGGATTTGCGGGCGTCTCGCTTTGAGTGTGAATGCGCACATTTCTCCGCTGCGCCACACGGGAATTTTACAGGGAGAAGCACTTTCTGATTCTTTTGATCTCTCGAATTTCGTGATATTTTCCAGGCATTTTCAATCAGACAGTACATATTATTATTCGACAGAAAATAAGTAAAGTTGCGAAATTTTCGGATTTTAGGAAAAAGAATATAGAGTAAACAAGGAGATTTAGATTGATTGAAGAAATTAATGCTCATGGATTTGTATAAATTTTTTAAAAACATTCAAATATTGAAAGGTGTCATATTCTAAGATCCTGTAGAAGAAGAGGTGGCACTGAATTTACAAAAAAAAAGCCTGAATTTATCGCGAAAGTTGCTATTTGTATATGAATGTCCGGGTGAAAAGCTATCCCAATCAGCATACATGTAACCAAAAATTTATATAAATTCCCTGAAACTTATCCAGACCATTTCCGAAAATTCTCAGACCTCACTCTATTTTCTCACGCATCGTTCGTCCAAATTAGTCTAATGTCCCAAATCCGCCACTTAGTGCAAAACTGCGTTTACAAAACGAACAAAACGCCGACCCCCTTGAGATTCTTCATCCCCCCAAAAATTGCGGAAATGCTTAATGTTTTCGTAAATTCCTTTGTTCACCATTTATCGATTTGTCCCCATCCGATCTCTTGCTTTTCGAATTTTCCTCTGGATAATAACGAATAAGGATGGCAGACATTCCTTATTCGAATGCCCCCTCTGCAACAATGAACACATTAACCACGTCCCCCTCTTCAAGAGGAAGAAAAACAACCACTTGCAAAAAATGCAGATTCCAATAAAGTTTCGATTAATGCAATCACATAATCGTTACCGTTAATATGGCGATGCTAAAAGATAGAAGAGAAAAACGGGTTGGGATAAATAAGCTGGGTGTTAATTGATTTGATTGACCATTTAGCGCAGTGACAGAAAGATCGAATTAAGCACCGATTAGAAAGATTACATCGCACATTTTGGCAGGAAATAATTAGATGACACATCGAAAGAACCAAATGAATAAAAGCATAAAATATGCTTCAACAGTTTATTTATGATGGGCAAATTTCTCCACATGTTCAGGCGTTCTTTGACGTCATCTATTTTTTTTTAAATCGTCATAATTAAAAGCTATGAGCCATTTTATCGAAAGATAAAAGTTCCAAGTTTCAAATAAGATTCACCAAATACATAATATTTCCGGAAAAGCTAAAAGGCCTGATTAATACTATTTCAAACTCTTAAAATACAATTTCTCTAAAAATCCCCAAAATCGATCGGGCCAACTTCCTGTCAAATCCCTCTAAAATCCATTTTTATCCTTTTGCATATCATTAATCCCGCGGATGTTATCCTTCTAAATCTCAATTCGATCATTCACTTCAGTGCCCAAATCGGTCTGGACTGTACTTTTCATGCTTTCCTAAATCACTTATCCCATACTGAAGGATAGCAATGAAACTAGGCTGATATCTCCATTTTCATAATTTGAAATTTCCTATATCATCCAATACTAAAAGATACGAATAGAAGCATGGCTTATATATCTGATTCCAAAATTCTTCTCTAACCTAATGGTAAAGCATAGATCTTCAAACTTGCATGGAATATCCATTTCCGAAATCCGATTTCAAATCCATTTCGCTTCGATTTAGCCCTAAGGGCAGAAGTATAAGCGTACGAGTTTTTGCGACCAGCACTCAAGCGTGGAAATAGTCAAAACGAGGAAAGTTTGAAGGTTAGAGAGAACAGGACAAGACTATAGAAAATAGAGAGATTTAGAGAAAACAAAGGCTAACAAAGACCAATGTCCACTTAGTTATGGCATAATCGCAAAGAAATTATCCTCTCAAGAATTTCGATGGTTTGACGTTTTTCCTACTTCTTTTTTATTTGAACCACTTTGAATCGGTTTTTACTTTTCTTGTTTTACCGAGATTTTCCATCTCACTACCAAAGTTCCCAATTCGCACTGATCACTTATACGTCGTTTAGCTTGCAAGGAATTGTGAGAAAGATAGATTTCGCGCTCTAATTGCGGTTATGGAAAATTTAAAACGAGAGAAATAGCGAATAATCAAATCGCTAAAACGAATTTGCTATAAATGAAGTACGTGAAACCTATGAAATTTTTGATAGAGATATTTCTAATTTCGTATGCCTCAATCACTAAACTACTAAAATCCAAAAGTCTGAAGAACAATTTTTGAAAAAATGTATGCTATCGATAAATATTTTTACGTCCCCTGCGGCATTTCCTTCTCTTCCTCCTTTCAGCCTTTCCCTTCCCTTATTCTCTATCATTGATGTGATTCGGCACAAATCGACAAATCAAACATATCGAAAACATGACAACACATATGCCATGGGCTTGTCTAGTGTGTGTGCGCGCACAATAAAAATTGCAAAAATCATAGCTTCTCAAGCAAAATATCAAAACTCGGGATGATCGATAAAATTTGAATTTTTAGAAATAAAAAGTCACAAAATAAAACTTTTCTTTAAAAAAATTTAGAAAATCCGCGAAAAAGTAAATTTTACTAGAGCAAAATGAAAGATTTTTGGTGTTAGGTTTGTAATAAAAAAAAATTCGAAACAATAAAAAGAAATGGACTTACTGGAAATTGGTGGGATTGGAGATGTCCTCCTTGCGGATGCGCGGCGCCTTTTTGTCCTTCTTCTTTTTCTCCTGAAAACAACAAAATTAGAAATTTGAATAAGTTTCAAATTTTCTAGAAAACAGTCATTGTATCATTTGATTCGGTAGTGTAATCGTGCTGATAAGTTAATTTCTGAACAAACCAGTCGAAAAATTACTACCATAGATCTTCTTCAAAAATTTTCAGAGGATCAACTTTTTGATAGACTTAATATATATATTTTTTTTAATTTCTAACAATTTCCTAAAATTAGTTTGTATGTGCCTATTATTATTTCAATAGAAGGAAATGAGAAATCAAAATTTCCAACCTTTTTGCTGCCGAAAAGTCCGCCCCCACCCGAGTTGTCCTTGTTGTTGGGCGTGTGCACCATCGTACCCATCTGAGTGACGCCCGAAGCGAATGCAGGGGGTGGCGGAGCGCCACGCGAAATGACACCTGTTGGCGGAGAGGGACCCGAGTTACCATAAGCCTGGGAAATTAGCATAATCCATTTGAATATATACATCAATTGAGTGCTTTTTTGTTCAGAAATCGATTTTGAAAAAAAAAACAACTTTTTGAAATACGCTGACATTGAAAGGGAAGAAAATTCATATAGGTTACAGATAAAAAAAGTGATGAACTAACTGATAAAACTGTTGAAATAATTAAAGAAAGTGAACAATTTCTAATGTAAGCTACAGGTGAAGATGAATGGTAACTAGAAAGAACTACAAACCGATAAGAGATAAAACTTAATGAAATTTATAAAATACCTGAGTAATTTCGAATCCTCCACCCGAGTTGAGCGAATGCGCCTGATGACCGAATTGGTGCTGTTGGGGACGTTGAGCTGAAAAGTTGATAAATTAACTTATCATGTTTCCATTGTTCACGTTTGAATATTTTTAAAATATGCTTCAGCATTTATTTATCAATTTCAACTTGCCGCTTTTCATCAATTTCCCAACCTTTTTACCACATCTTATGATCTATCTATTACTATCTAATAAGACGTCTACATCATTTTTCCTATGTTTCAAAAATTCCACATCTATCAAGGAAAATGAACGTTCTAATTTCGAGATTTGAAATGGAACCCTTATCACAAAACCTTTCGAACATTACCACCAGCCTTTAATACCTGTCAACAAGTCAAACTCCCTTTCCTCTTTCCCTGTTCGTTTGTCGATCAGAACCCCTCAAATCACATTGTGCACAAATCACTTGAGTGGCCGCTCTCTCGTGGCTTTATTTCTTTGAATCTCTCATAGCATTTCTCTCTATCATTATTTTCCTACTCTCCTAACTCACTTCTATCTTTATCTCTAATATTTCTAATTTTCTTATCCTCAGACTCCTTTCTTTTATCTCTAACATTTCTTCTATCTCTACCTCTATTCAAAATTCTATATCTCTAGCAATTCCTTTTCTTTATCTCTCTTATAAATTTTATATCTCTGATTTTCTCTCCTTCTCTATTTCTCATATTTGCCCTAATCTCGAAATCTCGCTTCCCATCAAAAGAAATGTCGCACTTGAAAGTGACACCTCGGAAAGAGACTCCGATCGGCAAAAATACACACGAATCGAGGCAGACAAAACAACTGATCCGGGGAAATAAACAAGAAAATCCGAAGAAATACCGTAATTAAAAAAAACTGTAGAAAAACTAAAGAAGTCAAATTACCTAAATACCTATTGAATATCATCCGAAATTTTAAAAGTAACTATTTACGGATTACTGTAATAAATAAAAATGTAGCTTTGACTAGATAACTTCTCTTTATAAATTCGCTGATGAAAAAATATTGAAAATCTCATCACAAATATCCTTTCTTTGAAACATCTAATTCATTCAATTATTCTTGGTCAATTATCCCTTCAGAATCCAGATTTACTTCAACTTTTTGATATATAAAATTTCGAAATTTCATCGCTAACTTCGAATGGAAGCAGAGGATTCATCTAAAATTACCACGCTACTAATTTTCGATAATCCCTATTTACTTATTTGACTCATCATCCACAATTTTACTCCTACTGCCGACGAAAATTTACGCAGCTGTACAAACTTTTACTCACAATTACTCAAACAAAGCCGACTTTTATTCGAAATCAACCAATATTTGAGGTTTTTATTGAGCTGATTCAAAATTACTAGCATCAATACTCTTTCCCTAATAATTTTTCAAAATCATTAATCTTTTCTTCTCTTTTTAAATATTTCAGAAGTTTCCCAAAATATCTTCCCAATCTCATTTAGGGCAATTCCAAATGATGAGAAGCGGTTTTTTTCAGTTCGCGTGTTGCCGCGAGAACGATTATAAACCTCTTCTCTAAATAAACCAAATCAAATAAACCGATGCTCAAGCCGAAAATTCAATTCGGTTTGAAGAAATGAATCACCGTTTTTAATTGCAGAAAGGCGATAAATTCAATATGGTACGACGAACGAATTTAATGATGGAATATGCCGTTCCCCTATGTTATTCATTTCATTCAAAGTTCTTCGTCATTTTGAAAAAGCTTCAAAAGTTGGAAAAATCAAAATGTATAAAATACGTTTCTGAGTTGATTCAAAACCATTAGATTTCGCCAATAACAATTTCATTCTGAAGATTTAAAAAAAAAATCTTTCAAACTAGAAAAGTTCAAAAGTCCTCCTATTTTTATCTCAAAAATTTCCCCAGACAATTCTTCATTCTTTGCTGCCCTTCGGTTTCAGCAGAAGTCTACTTTTTATCAGTTCGTTTTTGCTAATCTCATCCTCATTTCTTCGTCCAATCAATCAATTTCACACATCAATTCATCACTGAAATTCGAAATCCAACACCAAAAGTCTGGGAGGAAGATTTTATGATGCAATCCTTGGAATTGGAAACGAAATCCATGAAATTCGAGATAAAGCAGATTAAATCGTGTTCAGTGACATGAAATTGAGATTTGAAAAGTCGAACTCGAAATTTAATCTTATCGTTGATCACATTCAGGATCAAGTTATCCTAATCTTATCATAATTTGTGTAACTTCAATTTGTCGAGATGTTGAATGTTCGACAAATTAGCGTAAAGAAGAGAAACCTTATTCTAGCTTTATCTAAGCATGCCGTGATAAATCCAAATCGCCTAAAGATCAAGATATTGTCATAATAGTTTGCAAAATTTCTGCTTCAATAAATTTCTACAGAGAAAATTTGAACAAATCGGGATAAATCATCATTTTTAAGGAAAATTGTTTTTTTCTTTAAAGTCCACTACCCTAATCAAATCAATTCATCCTTTGTGGAAAATAAGATCGTTATCCAACCCTAAAATGCAAAAAGTTATCGCAAATTATACAGGCAATAAATTAACGATAGCCCTAATTCTCCTTCTAAAACTTTCACTAAAATCGTTCCACTTTGAAAAAACACGCCATTTTTTGTAAACACCAAAATCCCCTAAGAAATCTTGTATATCTCAGAAAATCTTAGCAGAAGTTCCCTGAGGGTAAATCGTTGAAGATAAGATAAGTACTTGACCAAGCACACGGGAAGAGACTGTACTCTTTAGCTCACGTACTTTCGTCTAACTTCTTTCTTGCCTCTCATTTTCTCCGTACTATTTTCCCTTTGTAGACCTAGAAGCTCAAACTCATATTAGGTAAGCTCTGGCGAGACATCTTTTTCTCTCTTATTTGATGTGCTATTTCTCGAACGGTTCCCATAATTTCAATAGTTTCAATAGCTCAGCACATATCGCGTTCAACGCGCGAAGAATCAACAAAATTTCACCCTTTTTACTTTTCGAAGAAGTGAAAATTACATGATCGGTATTGAAAAATGGATATTTCAAAAAGTCTATTTTAGTTTTCCATTTTTCCTTGTCGAGTAGGTACAGGAATTAGCGAGGAAATATAATGTCAAAAAATTCGCTAAATTCATGTTGAAACTGCCAATACTATATTTCAATGATCTTACTTTATAGCTCATTTTCATACGATATACTAATCCGAATGGGAAATAGAGTGTCTAAAAAAATACAAAAATCCCCTGAAATTTCCTTCACTATCAACATCGCTTATTTGGCGCCCAAACTCAAAACAATTCTTTGAATGGCCATTTGACTCTTCGAGGCGATTTTCCTGTGTGCAATCCTCCATCTTCTTCATTTCTTCCTTAGCCAGGCAAAAAACTTGTTCCTCCTCTGTCTTTCCTCGTCTCATTGTTCATTTCTCCAACCGATTCGCGACGATTTGACAGTTCACTTCATTTTCTGTACCTCTGCCCGCCGAAAAGTCGCAGAAAAACGCTTTCTTTCTTCTCTGCTTTTTGGTCAACTCTTCTATGACACTCCTACTACACTATTTCCTAATTTATTCTTCTTTTCTGCGATTCTTCTACACTATCTCATTATTCTCAACATCTCTTCCTACGCTATATCTAAATTTCTCCATCTTTTCCAAAATTTCTCACGCTATTTCCCCATTTACCCAGGGGGTGCGCTTGCGCGCTAGAACACCTTCGAACAATCACCGTCAAATAGTCGAATCGTCGTTCTATTTGAACTAAGCCGGCAAACGACTCGCGCGCGAGCTGATTCCCACACTATGGAAAACGATGAAATAGAGCACTGATTTTCCCGATCGAAAGAAAAAAACAAATCGAGAAATAGCACTGATCTCTTCAATGAAAGAAAACACAGACCGAGAAATAGCACCAAGAAAACATTGTCGAACTCACACACACACAATTTTGCGGTTTTCACTGCTCTTTCACCGGCTAAGTCCTGGTCTTTACGACGAAAAACACGACGAAATGCGAGCTCTTTTCAACCACCACCGAAAAAGTCGTCGTAAAAACGCGTCTCTCGGAACTAAAAAAAGCGCCCTAAACCGTCAAATTCCAGTCAAAAAGGAAGGAAGGAGGAAAACAATGCGAAATGTCCCCAAAAATTTGTAAAACAATACTTTTCCTGGTGGTTCAGAGATGACGAATTTAGCGCTAATCGTATTAAAAGCCGAAAATAAAGAGAAAAAAAAAACGCAGGAACAAGAGTTGATAGAAAAATCTATGAACATACCATCGGTGAGCATTTTCTTGTTTCGATTGAGTCGATATTTTGACGGGGGCAGAGGAGGCAGAGGGGGAGGCGTCCTTCTCGGGGATGTGCCTACCGTATTAGTCACGCTCGAATTGCCATTCGTCAACGTGCCATTGTTCTCGGACCCTGCGCTGCCCGACGACGTCGAGGTGTTTGGCGAATTCGAGCCGACCGACCCAGCAGTCGAACTCGATGTTGACTCGAAGTATGTGTACACCGGCTCTCGGTCGATTTGGTCGTACGTCGGGGACGCCGACCGTTGCCGCCGACATTGAATCGACACGACGTTTCCGCGCACAACCTCTCCTTTTTCGATCTTCGTCGACACGCGCCTCGGATCGGGATCCAAGTTGACACTGCCGTAGATGTGGTGTTCTCGGTCGTCGAACGTAGGACTGGGCGCGAGTTGCGAGGTGACGTACTCTCCACGGCTCACGGGCATGTCCGGTAAATGGAAGCGCACGCGGTTTTTCGTCGCCATCGGAGGCGAGTAGTCGGGCGACGGCAATTCGGGAGGACAGTCGGTTGGCTGCGATGTGCCGTTCGGCAGCGGGTCGCGTGAATAATAGTACACGCCCGTCTCGCCGTACCGCGGTTGACGGCCATTCACGCCGCGCACAAATCGTACCGACCCAGTGGAGAGCTCCGAGTAATGCCCGATATTGGGCTCCATGTACTCCGAGCTAGACGTTGTCGATCCCGACGAATTCGTGTCCCGCTCCCTTGAGTTCCTCGATATGCTTCTTCGGTTGTACGGGCTGACACTTCTTCTGGATATAGAAGGTCCAGCACCAGTTCCTCTTGCGCCGGCGATCGTTGCGTGAGCGTATCCGTAGAGTGACGAGTCGGGGTTCACATTGTCATATTGCTCGATTTCGAACTCGGTCGGCTTCGGCACTGGGGAGGGATGATGGAAACGCAAAGTGCCCGAAGTCCCCGGATTGCTATAGACGGATGACTCGGGAAATGTGAGGCATCCTCGGGAATAATTGGAGTTGTTGACGAAATCGCTGGCCGCGGTGTATTTGATGGGGATGTTCTTGATGACGGGCGCTCTGGGGATGGTTTGAACGGGCTGATGGTACTGGTAACGGAGACGACCCCCGGGATCCTCACTAACGACCATCCACATGACTAGAGGAATAAATCAACCGACAAATATAGCTAATGAATACCAATCAATAAGTTGTTTCCAATGTAGTCTCTACTCTGGAATATTCAAGCTTGAATGACGACGAACGAGGAAAAACATCGATCGAGAATACGAAAAATGAACGCTCGTGGGGATGCATCATCGGAGTAACATATGGGGAAAAAGCTAAGCATCAGGAAGATTTACACAAATATATCTGAAGTGCCTCTGACAAGCGCGCGTGCGTCACGTGGCCTTGGCTCTTTCGCTGCTAGGTTAGCTTAATAAGCATGCTTATCTACTGATCCATAATCTCTCAGAAGATATTGTTTAGATGCAAAATCAATCAGAGATCAAACGATGAGAGAAAATAGTTTCTCGAAATTCACTAATCACGTATTTGTAAAGCTCGTTCAATTTAGTAGTGCTAGTAAAAGTTGAGATAAATTTGAAAAAGACAAGCATATTCAATTAAGACGGAAAACATAGATAATGCCGAATAACTTTTACTTGAATAAAATTTAAAAAATTAAAAAAAAAAAAAAAAAAGATCTATGAGATATAGCATGATTTGATGAGACATAAGAAAGGAGCGCTGCGGTTGCAAAAGCGAGCGAACGCATGTACGCCACACAAACATCTCTATCTCACTTGTAAGCCTGTAGAAAAAGATCATCGCAGATCAAGATGCACTGGAGACATCGAGTCATCAGGCAGATAGCGGGGAAATAATAGAGAGGAAAAACAGCTAGACATATCCAGAAGCGAAATAAACTCACAAAACAAGAGAGGAAGAGAAATCTTTCAAGTTTCCGCAGAGAAATAGTGTTGTTATCAAGTTAGAGGGAAAATTCTGGAGGATGGATTAGAGAATCGAAGAAGATTTTGAGGAAAGATGATGAAAATTCTAGAGGATTCAAGAAAGAATTCTTAATGAAAAAATAGCATTGGATTTTTCGAGATTCAGAGGATTAGACAAATTATTTCGGCGAAATAGTACGATAATCTATGAGATCAAAAAGATGCCTTGAGGCAAAAGGCGAGGGAAAGAAAGAAATGATGCAACGATCAGGGCGCAATGCCTCGAGTCATACAGACAGACATACAGGCAGAGACACAAAACGTGGCCGGTCTTGGAAAAGGCACAAGCAAGCAAAGATAGCGGGTGTAGCTTTTTGATTGATAAATAGCAGAGAAAAAAGAGACGTTGAAGGATAGAAATAAAAGAAAGAGTATTGAAGAAAGGAGACAGGTAAAGAAGCAGAAAGAATGAAATAGTACTGAAGAACACTAAAAAATGTTTGTTTCTCCAACCCACTCCGCTTTTCCCATGCTATTTAGTCGGGAACATTTTGTTCTCGCCTTCCGGCAAATTATTCACTTGTAAGGTTAGAAGCCTCGAGAATGACAAAAGTCGAAAAATACTGTAACAAAAGGAGAGAAATAGGGAAATAGGGAAATATATTGTATAAAATCTCGAGAATAAAAATAATGGAAGCTTGAGAAGTGTTAAAAATGGTGAGGAAAAGGAACAATGTAAAGCTTGCCAGACTCCCGAAAAAATACTATACAAAATCAGAGTCAGAGGTCATAGAT